>JAYMTH010000217.1:0-25232 GCA_036897465.1 Pelargonium australe
AATAATAAATAAATAAATAATAAATAATAAATAAATAAAAAAAGCTTTGAAGAATCCTAATAATAAATTATATATATTGAAGGTTCCAAGTAAGTTTGAAACAAAACTCAGCCAACTCTTTTGTATATAGTATAGCTATGGATGCCTCGCTGGAAGACATCTGCAGTAGTTTTGATCTATAAAATAATGAAGCAAAAAAGACAATTACTTCTAAGCAATTAACAGAGAAGAAAGATGGAAGGCTTAGCATCACAGACAGAATTGAATTAAACAGTTTTTCTATTACCTTTCTCATCATGCCAAAATGTAAGCCAGTTAAAAATTAAAATAGGTGCAAAATTTATAGAATAGCTTTCAGTACCATTTAACAATTCAACTGAGATTGCAAGAAGATGAAGGGGGATATTCTGGAAACAAAAAAGATTAGAAGTACCTGATATGCCTCATATGATCAAAGAGATCAGCTGAATAGATGTTATCATCATCTGCAAAGTAGACAATCCCATCAAGGCGATGTGTTTCAATATGAGACAGTGCCACATTTCTTTGGTGAGCATGTCTATCCCTTATATCTGTCAAATTCTTTTTGCACACAAGATGTCTGTACATAACCCCTGTTCTCCTCAAAATCTCAGCAGTTTCTGCAGATTGGGAGGTCATTTCCACAACTATCCACAATAGAGGAGGTGGGACAAGCTTTAACGAATGAGCCAAACGATTCAGATAATAGGTTTGAAATGGGCAAGCATATGTTGGGGTGACAATTATCAAAAGTTTTCGGAACACCAAGTTTGAATCTTGGATAAGAGTTCGATTATCAATGGTATCAGAAATCTCTTTATCAGGTTCCTCTGCTCGTGACTCTACTTCTGGGTTGGAACTATTATTCATACTACCACTACCGGCTTGTGGCATTACAGTTCTAGTTATGCTGTCATGTGACTTGAAACTCCCAACTGTGAATATAGCCTCAAAGGATAATGCTTGGTGTTTTGACATAGATGAAGTCATTGAAACAAATGGAGTAAGTCCAACAAAAATCCCAATCATAAAACAAATAAAGAAATGAAGAAGAGCCCTCCTCCAAACTTGCCCCTTAACTTTTGACCTCTCAAGCGGTCTAGAAGATCTCTGCGAGGAAGCTCCAAGAACAAGAGCTTGAGAGTCCGATGAACCAAACTGAGAAGATAACAATCCTCCTACTGGTGGGTGGGAATCTTGACAAGGTGATGAGGACTTGGATAAAGGAGAAGCAACAGAACAAGCTTCACCATTCCTTAAAGTTCCTGGTCGAAGCACTGGAGACAAGGTTCTTCTAATAGATGCCATTACTAAAATACTAAATAATGGCCAAATGTAGGTGAATGGATCACAAGGTCATCATCCTACTAACTAATCAAATATCTTATCACAAAACACAATTTCAAAAAAGTCAAGCGCTTGTACAAAACCACAAACTGAACCCGAACTACTGGGAAAGCAAGCTCCTCCATATCCTTTTACTTAGTTATGGTTTTGTGTGGTACATTCCGTTTCCCTTAATTTTTTCAGCAGCCCGACAGAATAGTTATTCAATAATTACCAAAATTGCACCAAACAACCTTGGTGTAATGTGCTGCTATCACTCTGGTATTCTATTGATATTACACTTCGATTGCTGCACAGTTAGACACAAAAGAATATCAACAAGCAGCACCAAACTACATTGTGCAAAAATCATGAAAGTCTAGTAGCAGAAACTGTCAGTGCAAGCCTCAAGTGAAATACATGAAACAAGTTACATGAGCATTTAATTGAGAAACCACCAAAAAAAAAAAAAAAAAAAAAAACAAAGAGTATATACAAACCAAAATAATGAACTCTTTATCCCAATAGCAAGGAATCTCTGTTCAAACACAAAAAAGAAATCTAGAAATCTACACAAGGCTCCTGCAATCTCACAAGAGTAATGACATATTAACATCCAGGAACATTCAACCAATAAGATGTTGATCAATGAGCATATTCAAAGCAATGAATACTCAAATTAACATATAAATTTGTTTGAAAAGGAAAATTCAATGTGAGAAAACGGAGATACAGGAATAAACAGAATGTGCAAAAGTTTATTTTTTTATTATCAAAAAAATCCTATTTTAAAGTGGAAAAAAGCTGTTCTTGTTAAAATAATAGATGCAAAAGATGGAGAGAAAGATCTTTCATAAAATAAAAAACACCGAAAAGAAGCAGATACAAACATTACAATTCATTCGCATCCCAAGTAAGAATTGTGCACAAAACCACATTTCCTCCAACTCTATCGACAGACAATTGAAAGGACCAAAAAAGAAAACAAAAAAAAAAAAAAAAAAAAAAAAAAAAAAAACAGAAACAAAAACCAGAGCTGAAAACCTTGTTAGCAAAATCAGACTAGCTCGGAGACCGAATCACCTTTTAAATGCACTGAGGTGTGTAGAGCCGGCCTCGGTGGCTTCCAATCAGGTGGAGGCGGAGGAGCTAGGGCGGCGCCGGCGGTGGCTCTCGCGACGGCGACAATGGCGGCATTCGCTTGCAGAGGCCAGAGAGTGAGAAAGAGAGAGATACGTCAGGCTCGGCTCAGCTCAGCTTTCTATACGAAAATTAAAAATTAAAAAATAGTATTGTTACTGCAAAATCTTTGTCTGTTTCTTGGATTCAATAACTGGCATTGCTCATCGGAATTGGGAAAAATTTGTACACTTCTCTCGTATTAATAAATACTAGTGTACTATTTGCAAATAAAAAGGTACGTGTAAGCAAGAGTTTAATAATGTACCTAAATTTTGATTCTCTACAATTACCTACGCAACTTAAACATTTCTTTTTGAGGTTTTCTGCATAAAAATCTACCGATAATTGAGTATTTTAGTTAAGCATACAATTACTTGTGGTAATTAAACTGTTTGGTAGTCCAAATCAGCCAAAACTGTGCAAATGAAGACACAAACCTTACTTACTTTGAGAGGAAAATAAGGAATACATTGAAATCCATGTATTTGTACTTCCGGCTATGGCGTGTTCGTAGCTACATGCATTGCAAATGCTCACTTCTCACACATATATTAACTTTAACTATATGATCTGTGAGATTTATATTAACTTATGTTATAAGTTAATAACATATATTTTTTGGTCACTAGAATAAGTTTATTTGGCCGATATTGAGATTGTGAAGCTTGATGTTGGAAAAGAAATAAAAAAAAATGAAAGAAAACGTGAAATTTAGAGAAGATCGTATTAGAGGCATGAATGATTGTGCGCATGGACAAAAAAAGTATGTTTTACCTAGAAGGCTAGAACTCACCTAAAAAGTATGTACAACCCTATCCCTGATCTGATGAGCTCTCCTTCCTCCACTCGACAAAAAAAGAAAGTTGTACGTGAAAAATGATAGAAGTCCTACTAGGCTACTAGCAATATGACAATAAACTCCTGAACCGTTTTAATTGTCCTTGTTCCTTTCTAGCCACTCACTTCCTCTTGCTTCCTCAAGTATCGAGTCCCTGATAGTCTAAATGTCACTAACACTAGTGTCGTGGAAATTCTTAGGAACTAACTCCTCAAACCTACTGATAGTTTTAGGTTTGAGTTTGGTTTGAGCTCAATTATAATAAATTTGAGTCAAATATTTAGCGAGCCCTTGACAAACGGTTCGTTTAAAGCCAGCTCGTTTACATGCTTGGGGCAGCTGCATTGGATTGGACACTATCCATCTCTGACTTCTGCACGTGCACAACATGTGACCAATTTTCAGTCAAACCTAAGAGACAGATTGGCCCGTTTGAACGTCCGGGGAGTTGGCTGACACATAAATGACTTCAAGGGTAATGTGAAATTTCTCTATTTGGTTCCGATCCGATTCGCTCCGCTATGCTCTGCTCCACAGAAAATAAATGATGCAGTAGTTAAAGTTTCCACATTTATCTGCCTGAAAAGTCTTTTCCGGCTGCAAAAGTTTCCACATTTATCGCCTGAAAACTTATTTTCCGGCTGCAATGGCTCTTCTGCGTGCCCAATTGGTCAAGGTTACCTCATTTCTATCACTTTTTTTCTTTTTCTTTCGTACTAATTTACTAGTTGCATTTTTTTTTTAACAAAATCCAAACGCTGCCTAAGTTTGCCTCTGGAATTGGGATTCACCACTACCTTTTTAAACCCGCTAATTTCAACAGGGTTTTCTCGATCTTTAATTGAACTTCGAGCTCGAGACGTATCTATGTTTCAAACAAAAAAAGGAGAAGATTGCTTTGAAACTTTGAACATGTCAGTAGAAGAGTTTGGAATCCATCATTTCACTGAGATTTGTATTTACTGAATTGATGCTCATTCCTTGTTATTTATTATTTGTGGTTGATACAAGATTTGGATGTCAGTTCTGTTAAAGCTGTCTAGCTTTTGTCACGAGAGAATTCAATTAGGTATTTGTGAATCATGAGCTACTATGGTGGTTTGTCGCCACGACGGCATCTTATAATTGTAAGAAGAGACTAAGGAGTCTCGACCATAGAGTTAATGGCTGAGCCAAGGGACAAATTCATCGTCAATAGTTGTGACGTGTTAAAATCTCTTAGGATTGACCGAGTCTCAGCCGTTGACTCTATGGCTGAGATTCTTTTTTCTCATGTAAGAATGCCATGATTATATATGCAGACCCTCGTCACTTTTGGAAGATGAAAAATGTTATAATCATGGAATTCCAATGTTGATCCTTATAACATTATTATTAAGACTGACCATCTGTTTTTCTAACCTCAGTTTGGGTAAATTACTTGTATTTTTGAATAGCAATGTGGAGGTACAAAGAGAAAATCCTGATCATTGATTTGAATGGAAGTAGATGTAGACCATATATAAGTCCTTAGGACCAAAATTAGAAATTGCTTTTGTGGTACTGGGCACATATTATTTTGCTGTAACCCCGATATCTGCACATACATACCATACCACATCTTCCCTATTTAGATCAAGAAAGTGCTGGCATAATCTACTGTCTGAATTGAGCATGAGTATACTCCGTGTGAGCAAATAGAGGTTGTCACTCTACCCTTGTCTTCTGACATAAAGGTGCAATCTTGTTCCTGAAAATATTTTATCCCCCAGAAGCCGCATCGGATACTAATGCAACGAAGAATTTTGAAAATAGAAATCACATGAACTCAAGATAGGATGTAGGATGAAAAAGACATAAAAGAGAGAAAATTACTGCATAATGTTTATTGAAACATTTCTATGACAATTTCTCGTGCAGGGAATGAGAACAGCCAATGTATGTCACTCACATCCTTTGGCAAGTAGAGGCATTCTAGCATCTTATCGTGCCAATCTTCAATTTCCAAAGAAGCCTTGTCTTGCCACTTTTTCATCTATCCGGTTTGGCCTTTCAAAAGGTATGTATGAATGATTTGTTTTCAACTGTTTTGGTGCATTTTAAAAGTATTTTGAGAAGCAAATAATTTTTAAGAGTCCTTTGTGTACAGTCCTATCATTAGGGTTTATGGGATGGGGACATCTGGGTTTTAGCATTATAAAATCCCAAAATGAAGTGAATTGAGCCATTCCTTAATGTGGGTCTATATACAATTTATGGACAAAGTTTTGTTTCTTCAGGTCCAAAAGGAATTACCTGTTTGAACAGATGCATGTCAAATTCAACTCATTCCTCCCTCGGGGAACATGCGATGCCGGAAAATGGGAATCAAATGGTTAAACTTTTTAGTGGAATTGATGATGTACATGGAGGAGTCCATGTAGACTTGAAGGAACCTATGGATTCCAAGGTGTTTGCTTCTGTGCTCAAGGCCTCAATGTCAGAATGGCGTGAACAGGTAGTTTTTCCTTAATTCTCCTGTGAATGTGAAATCGTACTCATGGTTTGTAATTGACTGTTGTAAGTATCACTTTAACCCACTAAAATGGGGCTTGCATTAATATTGCAGTTTACTGTTCTTGTGATGTTTTGCTTACCTAGACTAGTTTTAGTCACTAAAGGAGGGTGGTTTTTAGAGCTGTATGGTGGTGATACTGTTTTAAATGTCTAGGAAGCTTGTTGATGTTTTCATATATGTGTATACATTCTAACTTTTGGCATGTAACTTTCAGAGGAAGAAGAGTGTATGGATCAAGTTGCCAATTGAATTTGTACATCTTGTTGAAACTGCTGTAAAGGTACAATATTTGTCTTCAATAGTATTTTATCTGAGTTGTCTTCCTAGAACCTCATGATAACTATTAATAACTATGATCCTATAAAGAACACATCTAAAGTTGTTTTATTTTTGTTTTCTATCTTTAACCTTTAAGTTCATCCTGTATCTATTCTCCTGCTATTGTTTTGTAACCTTATTCATTGAATTTGCAGGAAGGATTCAGGTACCACCATGCTGAACCAGATTACTTAATGCTTGTATATTGGATTCCTGAAACTATTAATACTCTTCCTGTAAATGCTTCACATCGAGTGGGTATGAGTGCTTTTGTCATGAATAATAAGAGGGAGGTATTTCTTCTGAATTTAGTGCCTATAACTTTATGTAATCTGGACACAAACAATCAATTGGATTTGCTTTAGTATATCAAACACAGTTTTATTTTCAACTCCGATGGATGGTTAAAATGTATGACAATGCAAAATTGAAACTCAAAGGAGGATGTTTTATGTTAACTTTGCTCAGTTCTTTTTGAAATCTGGACTTTGACATTTTTTATCACTTCAGGACTACTTTTTTCCATCTTTTGCCTCAACCTTCCAAAACCGTTCTCCTTAGCCAAATTGTGTGTCATATTTGTTTACTATATGATTTAAGTATTTAGATATTAGTTTGATGATGACGTGTTTTTAGTGTATGAGTTACCTTGCCATGATACTCAACAGTTCTAACTTAAAGATATAACTATTTCACACGTAGGTGCTTGTAGTTCAGGAGAATTCCGGAAAATTTAGAGGTACAGGTGTATGGAAGTTTCCTACTGGGGTTATTAATGAGGTGAGTGTATCAGGAGTTTACTTCAGTTTTTACTAATTTATAGCGTGTTTTTTTTTTCTCTACCGTGAATTAAAACTATCTATCATTAGGGTGAGGATATTTGTACAGCTGCAGTTAGAGAAGTAAAAGAAGAAACTGGGGTAAGTGACAAGAGGTACTCAATTTTGTTAACTATTGTAACATATTTTCCAGTTACTACATGCTGATTGAAATCTTAGATAACTTGCTTCATTTTACTTTCAGATTGAGACAGAATTTGTAGAAATATTGGCATTCCGGTAAGCTAAAAGTTGATTGCTTAGCTAAAGATGCATAAAGTTATTGCTACTGTCTTAGAATTTCTCAATGTTAATGATTGTTTCTCGTACTCTTATCATTCTAGACACTAACAAGAGTTTTTCTCATCTGTTTAAATACAGGCAACGCCACCAAGCCTTCTTTACCAAATCAGACTTGGCTTTCCTTTGTATGTTAAAACCGCTCTCTTTGGACATCCAAAAGCAAGATTTGGAGATTGAAGCAGCACAGGTACTTTCTGGTAGATTTTGATTGATTAGTAAGAACAGTGCCCAAAAAAAAAAAAAAAAAAAAAGAAAGAACAGTGCTCTGTTCCAGTGAAATCGCATTATTCTGAACTAATATAACATTTTCCTTTCTTATTATTTGCTCAATTATCAATAGTGGATGCCAATTGAGGACTATGCTGCCCAACTTTATGTCCAAGAATATGAGCTCCTCAATTACATAACCAAGATATGTTTGGCCAAGTCAGATAGTGACTATGCTGGTTTTTCTCCAGTCTCTACTGCTACAGCACCGGGCAAAACATGCTACATGTACCTCAACAACCGGCATCTGAACCTCGGAGGTGGTAAAGAATAGTGTAGTTGAGCAAATTAAGAAGACTCAAGTACTTTGTCTCAAATATGTTGACATGAAGCCTCTTCTGGCTCAGTAACTTGTTGGTTTTGGTTGAAGTCACTCATTTTCTGCAGAAAATAAAAATGTATTTGTTGTGACTACTTGTCACCAATTGTAGATGTCTTTAATTATAATAAGAATGATGTCAAGAGAGATAATGTATTTGTTTGTTCATGGCATGTATCTTCCCACCAATAGAAGAGTATCAGAGACCTTTTCAACTGCTGTCCCATTTAAGTGACATATTGATGATATATGCAAATCTGTTTTCATTGAAGTTGTTTTATGAGGGTGAGTTCAAAATTTGCTATTGGACTTGAGTCAATGAAACAACTTTGTGCAAAAGAGTAAGGTTGGGTACATAAACTACAGTTAAAAAAATGTGAGGCTGGTTAAGGTACAATTGTTTTCCCTATCTTTTCAGTAGAATATCCCTTTCTTAAAAGAAACCAATGGAGTCATGAAGCACAACCTGCTGGTGCTGTATGTATATTCCACAACTGGGGAAGGTAATGACTCCATTAACAACTAACTATTTTAATTTTAACTTCAATTTAATATTCACAATCTTAATTTCTCATGCTATTGCTCTGTTTTGTGACAAGAGAAGTATATTATTTTATCATGCCTCACTTCAACCAAACCATCAAGCTTTGGCAATATAAAATGCCCACTGTTTTGGGAATTTTGTTGTGAGTTGAGGGCAAATAATATTTGTCCCTCTATATATAACATCAGATATGAGATGCTGAGAGCTCATCAAAAACTAGACTGAAAACCCAACAACTCCATTTCCTCTGTTGAGTTCATTACCAGAAATATATACCAATATGGCTGTGGGGCAAACCAAATGGATCAAGGTCTGTTTTCTCTTTCTGAATTTGGAATTTATTTTCTTGATAATATATGTAGTTGACTTAATTTTCTTGATATCTGTTTCTTCAATCTTCTAGCAACTGTGTATAATTTTGGTTCATTCCCAAATTTCAGCTACAACAGAAAGGAAGTGGGCCTGGAGCCAGGAGCTCCCATGCCATAACCATAGTCGGAAACAAAGCCTACGCCTTCGGGGGAGAGCTGGCGCCACGTGTTCCCGTCGACAACAACCTCTACGTCTTCGACCTTCTCACCACCACGTGGTCCGTCGCCGACGTCACCGGCGACGTCCCTCCGCCGCGTGTGGGCGTCACGCTCGCAGCGGTTGGCCCCACCATTTTCATGTTCGGAGGGAGGGATAGTACGCACAAGGAGCTCAGCGAGCTTTACTCCTTCGACACGCGTGCAAACAAGTGGGACCTACTCTCCAGCGGAGACGGTGGGCCCCCTCACCGGAGCTACCACTCGATGACCGCCGACGACCGACACGTGTACGTCTTCGGCGGCTGCGGGGTCGCCGGGCGGCTCAACGATATGTGGGCGTGGAACGTTGCTGATCAGAAATGGATCACGTTTCCGAGTGCAGGCGATAACTGCAAGGGAAGAGGTGGGCCCGGTTTGGCCGTGGCCCACGGTAAGATATGGGTCGTGTACGGGTTTGCCGGAATGGAGGTTGACGATGTCCACTACTTCGACCCGGCCCGCGGAGAATGGGCCCAAGTAGAGACAAGCGGTGAAAAGCCCACTGCTAGGAGCGTATTTTCAACCGTTGGGATTGGGAAACACATTATCATATACGGAGGGGAGGTGGACCCTAGTGATCAAGGGCACTTGGGTGCCGGGAAATTTTCCGGCGAGCTTTACGCGTTGGACACGGAGACATTGGTGTGGAGGAAGTATAAAGACGGGGCGGATTCGGGCGAGCACCCGGGAGCCCGGGGATGGTGTGCATTTGCTAGTGGGCAGTGGGAGGGGAAGGAGGGACTAATGGTGTATGGAGGGAATTCACCTACCAATGATAGGCTTGATGACATTTTCTTTTTGATTCCTTGCTTGGAAGGAACTGAAAACTAGTTATGTTTTGTTGGGTTGAGGTTTCAGTTTCAAGTAATGTTAAAGCTTATTTGGGTCATCAAGTGTGGTACTTACTATGTAAGTAATAAAATATGTCGTGTGATTTTGCAAAATAAAATTTATCTCAAGTTGACTAAATCGAATTGCTTTGATAACAACAATTAATTGTGATAGATAATTGATTAGCCACATTTATTGTAACATTTGATGCAACAAAGAATGCGTAGTAATTGATAAAATTAGATGATGTATATGTTATTTGATCCCTAATTTAAACAAAATTGCTTTGACCCTTGCAAACTTGCATGTATACTTTATTATGACAATTAGGCATGAATTGTAATAGATTACACATTTATCACTTACCACCCTCAGACCCTCAGTCCATTATCCAACTTAAGACTTTTGTGATAGTATTTGCTCAATAATCCAAGGTCCGACCACATCACTCTCTCTTAAAGAAACAACTTCTAGTAGGGTGATCAGATGTCTAAAGATTGGGATCAAGTAGTGAATTGGCGATTCTACAAGTCTTGGAGTGAGTTTGAATTGGCGAGCATGTAATGGAGGCATGCATTAAATGTGCATATTTGAGGGTTGACACGCAAGGCCCGCACGTGTAGCATTGTGTGGGGGTCAGAGACTCATGTGAAGATCCTTGCCAAGCACACATTTTCTTGAGATCCTATGATCAGAAGATTCAAAGGTGTTGGAAGAGTCCCGAAAGGTTTGTGAGGTGATCAAGGGTCTATGAAGAGTAGCCCCTTTGCAAGTTGTCCCAACTTAGGGGCTCAAGTGCGGCTAAGGTGCTTGTACATCATATTTGGAGACGTCCCTATGGGTGCTTGGATGAGAGTATCATCACCCATATTATTCTGGTCAACATTCGAAGAATTTGATTCAAACTCGGAGAAAATCACAAATGTATTACTATTCCTCTTACAATTAAGTTATCAATATGAAAAACATATATTGAGACTTAAATTATTTTAATCGTCCATTTAAGTCAACTTCAAAGAGCTCGGTAGCTTTTTCACCATGTCAGATTGTCAGTATTGGGCTATAAGGTCTCTTTCGTCTTTTTTTGTCCCAATAAATATTTTGTCTGTTGGGTTCCCAAACAACACTATATAATTCTATAATGTCACCTTGTAACCGATCTACAATCACATATTTAAGTCTGAATATTGTGTCCTTCAATAAGATTCTTCACACATGACAGAATTAAAGAACCCAGCTAGCAGTACAATTATTAACCACAATAAATTATTTTAAAAAAAGACCGCAATTAATTGCAATTAAATCACACGTGAAACAACTCAAGAATTGCATTCATAAATTTTACATACGAATCCGGACCAACCAAACTAGATATTAAAAAAAAAAGAAAAAAAAGAGACATCGTCAACCAAGTGGACCCATTATTTTCTTTTTCTTCTTATTTTTTTCTCTCTCCACAAATAGTTCAATCTATCACAACAATAAAAGAAAAAAGAAAAAAAAAAAAAAACTCTGTTCCATCCCATAATGCGTAATTGCGTATGTACTGTACCGTGTGATTTGTGAAATTGTGTTTGCGATGAGAATTCAAAATCACAGCATGAGCAGACCCAAACACAAGCTCAAAAACACTGCCACCAGCTTCCCAGCACCCAATCCAGCCGCCTCATTGTCATCAGCAGCCGCCGTATCTTCCTCGGCGGGAGCCTCGGCGTCAGAATCGTCCGGCGACTCAGCCACCTTTGCGGCCTTGGGAGCAGCCGCCTTCGCAGCCTTAAACAGCTCCGTGGGCTGTAGAAACTTATTGATCTTGAACACCACCAACGGCTCCTCATCAATCACAACTCCTTTCAGGTTGGCCGTCACCACCTTGGTCTCAACGGTCACATCTTCGCCGTCGTTTTGCACGTTGAAGTCGTACTTGTTGGCTCCGTCTGTGGCCAGAGTGTTGGTCACACCATTGTTCGATTTCAGCATTTGCAAGGAAAGGTAAACCGGTACTCCATGGTACAACAGTATAGATAGTTTATGAGGAGCTGTCAAGTTCTTGTACTTAGGCATGAAAGCATTAACGGCGGCGTCGGTGGGGCAGAACACCGTTAAGCCGCCGTCAATGTTTGTCTGGAAGGTACTGTCAGCTCCGGTAGCCTTCAGCAAGTCGGCGAAGGCCTTGCAGCCTTGCTTGCTCATTATAGCAGTTAAGTTGAGGTCGCTCGGAGCTGCTGTCGGCGCTTCAGCTTCCGACGATGTCAACGGCTGTAAATAATTATAATTCAGAAAATTAGCATTTCACATTTCGCAATTCACAGTACGATATATCAAATATAAATTTGAATTTGTAGAGACGTACCTGACTGATTTGTAGTATTGAGATGTTGTATGCAATCTCCTTCACGGATTTGACGAATCTGGAGTTGAGCATCCCACTGTCTTTAGCTCCGAATCCTACCTTTCCGCCCTTTAGGTCGGTGATGTTGACGTAGCCGGAGGATCCGGGGGCGGCGCCGGTGGCTTGGAACATGGTGGCGGCGAGGGCGGTGCCGTCGGTGATTTGGTGGAGCTTCTTGGATCCGAAGTAGTCCACTAGGACGTGGAGAGAGAGGACGTTCTTGAGGGTGTAAATGGGGAGGTGCTTGGAGAGGATAGAGCTCATGGCGGCGTTGTCGAGTGCCAGGACGGTGATGGTCTCGCGGCGGTTGATTTCTCCGGCGAGGTGGGTGAGGGTGAGGTAGTGGTTGAAGGTGGAGAATTCGGGGTGCGCGGCCAGGATTCTGGTGATGTTGTGAGCATTGGTGGAGGAGGGCAAAGCTAGGAGAAGCACTGCCAGCGCCGCGAGCGCGGCGGCGAGAGGTGGCGCGTGAGGCATTGAGATTTTTGGTAGTGAGTGAGTGGTGGAAGTGGAGATTAGGAGAATCAATGTATATGAGGGGCTCGGCTGTGCGACAGCTTGGAAATGGAGAGAGTGGGGACCACAGTTAAGGTCCCACCCAGTAGTGCATTTGAACGGCTTTTGCTGTATCGGACGGTGTATGTCGCTTGAAAGAGATCGCTTTTCTGACGTGGCGATCTACTAATCGTTGAAGTTGATGGTGATTGGTTTCAGCTGAAATGATTTGTTTTGTATGGTGATATACGTTGTCGTTTTATAGCATATATATATTCTATGGAGAATGCAGAGGCAGAAGTTTCATTATTTTAATTAGGGATTATACGAGTGGTTAGCCAAGTGGGACCCAATAGTGTCGGTAGCAAACACGTGCCAGGCTGGTATCACGATAGCATATCAAGTGGGGCCACGTGGACACAAACAGGTTTGGTGTCCACCGACGGCCTCTTGTTAATTTAGGAGTAACAGACTAGTGTAAGAGCAAATGGTTACTGTTTTTATGTTAAAGTGGATAAGTCCGTAAACGGTCTCAGAAATGGTTACTATTTCTTATGTTAAAGTGGATAAGTCTGTAAACAGTTTCAGATTTTGTACAAAGTGACGAGATTATTTTTAAAAAGGGTAAAATGTCGGGGTTCTTTGGCCTTATCGATTTTTTGGATTTGGCCCTCAATTAGGGTTTTGTATTGATCTCAACCTTTAACTTTTTATTTTTCTGAAAAAAGTCCAAATAACCTGTGATAACATGTAGATTACCGCCACGTCATTAAAAATGCCACGTCGACCTGCCACGTCATAAAAAGGCCACGTTGGCGAACGCTTGCCATGTCATCTTCTTCTTCTCCATCTTCTTCTTTCCTCCTCTCTCTCTCTCTCTCTCTCTCTCATTTTTTCGGGAGCTCCATCTTCTCTCTCTCACAGTGATGGTGAGCTCCGTCATCTCTCTCTCTCTCTCTCTGTTATCACAGGTCATTTGGATTTTTTTCAGAAAAATGGAAAGTTAAAGGTTGGTAACCATGCAAAACCCTAATTGAGAGCCAAATCTAAAAAAACAGTAAATCAAAGGGGCCCAGTAACATTTTACCCTTTTAAAAATATAAATTATTGATAAAAAGACGCTTATTTTAGAATAGAGTGAATATATCAAGTTGTTATTCATTAAAACTTAATTTTAGTATTTGAAATTAAGTTTTAGTGAATAACAACTTGATATATATATATATAACTACTATTCTCTCATAATCATTTTAGCATCGCCTAATTTTCAAGACATATTTTACACATGAATATAGTGATTTAGTCAAGTGATTAATGAAATGACTTTTGTGTCATGTTTTATTGAATTTTTTTCGGTCTTAATTAATCTTTAGATTTTTAAACGTGTCCGGAACTTGTGGTTGATACTTTTATACAGTTCTAACACATCCAAGTTAATCATCATTTAATATGTCATAGTTAAAATTATCCATGTGCTGAGCTATATCGAACACAAATTATCTTAATTGTGACTTGGTTATAACTGTGGAACCAAAAGCATCAAAGTGGGCTTTTTTTTTTAAAGGCCTAAATCCACTTTGTGAGCGAGGCTCATGGTACTTGAGCCCATCTCCATGTCATCTAAAAGAACCCACTTACTATAGTCTTGTCCTGCCTGTTCCACCTACCAAATAAAGATTTAAGCATGGCAAATTTCATTTTCCTAACCTAGGAAGGAGGGATTTTCCAATATAGACGTTAATTAAGTTTGAGAAATAACAAGATGAACTTTTGAGCTTACTTTCATATTCCATGTCATTAAAATTTTGAAATACCATGGAGCTGGTTGACGATCGAAGACTGGATAGAGAATATCTATATGCATAAACACCCCGTGTCAGTATAAGATGTTGATTGAGAGTTAATCAACAATTGTACCATCATTTGTATGGGGTGGTGAACCCTTCAAGGATACCATGAACTTACGGAAGGAGCCATTAGGTAAGTTGTTAATCCATATATATCTTGAACTCACGGATAAGAGAAAAAGTTAGCATACGACGTGATGGAGGTTATGCATAATTAGTAGCTATAAGCTAGCTGGTTACTCTGAAATTATTCTCATCTGATTGATCCAGTTGCCAAATCAGGTTCCTTCTGCCTACCCTATCTCGAATTGAAGTCACTGATAATGATCCTTTTCTTATTGTTCCAGCATTTGTATCAAACATCTCATATCAAAATCACATCCCAACATATATATATATCTGGTATGTATAAAATCTTAGCTAAATTAATAAATGTCACATATCTTCTGGGTCCTACAACAATCATCAAGAAAAGAAAAATAATGGGCAAACAAAAAACAAGATGGATGGCAATATCATGAATATTCACAGGTTGACACAGTGCAATACAGAAAGTGGAAGAACAAAAAAAAAAAGGTAATAAAGAAATATATATTCATAATTCCTTGCAACTCTAGTATTGTCAACAAAAAATCCAGAAGGATAAAAAAACTTAATATAACAGTAAATTAATCAGATGTACTATGGCTAGCAGCTAGCTTCAATCTCAAACCTTGAACACTTGATGGAGCCCATTGATATATCAATCTCAATGAGGTTGTCTTCTTCAATAATACTCATCTCATTGATTTCTGCAAGAAGCTCCATCAGGTTATGTTGCTGGAAGATGGATTCAAGTGGCAACTTTCTTGGCTGATGGTTCATCAGATTGGTATCATAATGACATCTGGGGAGCTCGATTTCGAAGAGGCTCTCCTCATCAGATATGGATCCATCTGACCAATCTTCAGTGTCATCATCCACATTGTGATCATCTGCTGAGCTGACACAATCTTGGGTTTCTTGTTTTTGACTCTCAGGCTGTGGCTTTAACAGAACATAGCTTTGTTGGTGATGAGGCCTGATTGGAACCTCTGCTTCTTCCACCTGGAGCTGAGGCTTGTTCTTGGAGGAGCTGAGGAGGAGAGTTGAAAAAACCAGAACTGAAGAGGTAAGGAAGATGGAGAAGAATCTGATAGGACAACCCCAGAAACCAGTAAAAATCAGTAGTGGGATTGCAACAACAGCAATCCATGGCAGTGGGTTTCTCATTTGACCCTCTGATGCCTTTTCCATCTTCACCAGCACAAAAAACCAACCTCTCTCTCTCTCTCTCTCTCTCTCTCTGGAACAGAAAATACAATTGTAATAAGATCAGCTGGTTGGTGGGTTTATTATGGACTCTGCTGGTTAGGGAATTCTAGCAAGAACACAATATGTGCAAGCCAGACACTACAAACTGCTAATCTGCAGAAAAAAGAAATGAGAGTATGAGATTTGAACATGAAAGAGAGAGCATGAGTTAATAAATAAGCAACCAAAAAAGAAAATTTTATGTGGTTTTTGTGACTTTTGTCCTTTTGCACTGAAACTATATGATTCTGGGTTGTTACTCTCTCACTCTTCCCAACCCTTATTAGTTCCTAAAATATTGGGTTATTTGTTTTTCAAACACCAATCAGAGGGGTTGCTCTGCAACTGATTCTCTTGAAGAAACCAAAACCACCCACCCCTGTCATGATATGAGCTTGGAAATCTGAAAAGTCATGTGCACACCTCTGAGCTCACCACATGGCACTTTCCCTCCAATTTCAATGCCTAATAATCCAAAACAATTAG
The DNA here is from genome assembly GCA_036897465.1 of Pelargonium australe. Classification (NCBI taxonomy): domain Eukaryota; kingdom Viridiplantae; phylum Streptophyta; class Magnoliopsida; order Geraniales; family Geraniaceae; genus Pelargonium; species Pelargonium australe. The sequence continues at coordinate 16,422 of JAYMTH010000217.1, forward strand.
TAAAACCCAAAACACCAACAAATAGAATAATATAGTACTATACATATGGTAATTTTATTTTAATTGCCCATTTCACTGCTTAATTAAGCTCCTTCTCAGCAATTTCAAAAACTCTGTTATCAGAATCATCAACCATACCTGAAAGCTCTTGCCACAACAATGCACCCATTACTTTTTCCTAAAACCAATTTCACTTTTGCACCATTGACATCTTTTCTCTCAAACAAACCTTCAAGGCTCCAACTTTATGAAGAATTTGTCAGTCAAGAAACTTGTTGCCTTGCCTTGATCACATCAATTTTTTTTTTTTTTTTTTTTCCTTTTGGAGCAGTTTAGTGGACTTATTCATTAAGGGTAAGGCAACAAAGTAGGCCAGGGGAAAAAAGCCAAAAGAAGAGCCAATTTCATTGTTTTTTCAAAAGTGCTGTGGAAGAACAAAAGGTGGAATATTCTGGTTAAATCCATTCAAAAACCAAATCCACAATTGGTACTATAAAAAAGAATCTATGTTTTGCCACTTAATGATCAGTCTCATTAGCTCTTGCTTTTTCTTAATTATGTATATTCCATTTACTGCATCACAAATTAGATTATGCAGAAGCAAATAATTAGTAATTCTCAGTTGTTTTCTTGCTACTTTTTTTCTTCTTCTTTAATGATCCAATTAGGTTTTATGTCATGTCCAACTTTTGACTATGAATATGTATATGATGTTGAAGTTTTTGAGAAAATCCAAGTCTGCAGTCATGCCAAATACAACTGCTAAAGCTCTAATTAACATTTATGTATTGCAACTATACAAACAAAAGTGCAATGCCGGTTTCTAATGCACAAAATTAATATCATTAATTATATTTTGATAAGTTGATTAACATCATAAAATAGTGACATTTAATGGATTATTCTAGTTATAAGTTGGTGATTAGGCCATAATTCTCATCATAATATTGAATGCAGTTCATGGCTAGCTGACTCTTTTGTTTCCTATTAGGGTATTATATATATGGAGCATCGATCTCCAATGATGGCTTGTAATTATGTAACATATATATAGACCATCCATATGTGTTTCTTTACCTTAGAATATATATCATGCATATAAAATTGTACCACTGATCACTGTATACTGACTGGTGGGGGCGGCAGAGCGGCGCCGGAGGCCGGTTCTTCATATTTATTCCCATATATGGAACATCATTTCATCCACCTTCTCTATGTAATCATGTATATATGTATTTAATCAACTAGTATAATTTTAGGCCTTTCACTTTCTAAAGAGTGCCAACAAGAATAAAAGCATGAATATATATGACTACACAGTGGTGCGTTCGTTTCGTCTCGGTCAAATGAGCACACTAGAATGATGTTACCGTCTTGTTCACGAGTTAAAGTGTTTGTCTTATAAATATTTTAACATTAATTACTCTTGGGGATGAGCGAGAGACTTGAACCCTTACTCCCAGGTTCCTGAAGCCCGCACAAGTGTAACAAATCGTTAGCGGGAGATGCGAGTGTGTGCCTGAGAACGACATTGATAAACATAGGAACATATTTTGTCACATCCGTCTAAGCTCGACTATAAGCATATTTGACTTAACAACAACTGATGACCTATTTTACTTACAGAATGAGTTCCGTCCTATATACTATCACTAACCTGGCTCAATAATGCCGCAAAAAAAATTCCCCATAGACATGTTGGTCTATTTACTAGCTCTACTGAAGAGTGAAGACCACGTATCAGTATAGTATTTGCATGTATTTAATTTATTATTGTATTGCAGCCGTTGATTTACATATGGTTAATCACTATGCGGAAAATCGTTAAGATCATTGGATTGTGAGAATGTCATCTCATGGGAAACAAGGTGATTAGAAATAAATCAAAAGTTGTAATTAAAATTAAGAAAATAATCGGATGATAAAAAGAAGAAAAAATTTTGTAGGGAAGATGGTGCCACTTGTCGGCCAATTGCAGGTGCTAGCTGCAAAAAAGAAAGCAAAGTCACATGAAACCCTAACGTAAATAGGTTTTGCTATAAATCTTGAGTACAAAAAACTTGAAATTGCAGATAAATTTAATTTACTGAGAAAAGCCCCTTTGTTGCTCTTGAAATATGAAACGAAAGCAACAACACGTACCGACCGGCGTTGGAGAGTGTTTGTTAAGGAATGTTTTCATTGCTAATTCCAATTTGATTACAGACTATAGCTAGAGTGGGGACCATATCTAACTCTTGAACAATGTTTTGATCATAGTAATTGCAAATTAATTTGGATTACATGCATAAACTCTTATATTTATATACTATATTTTTGTTTCGAATCAAGCGCTTACACTTGTGATTAAGGCTTTTTTATTTAAAATTCTTATTGTTTAATACATTCACACATGTTTCCGAGATTGTTTATGCAAGGGCTAGGACTTAGCTTTGCATGGTTTGGATCAAACTTTTAAATTTATTATGAATATTGCAAGAGGCTAGCTACTAGATAGGATGGATCTATTGTTTCGCCATTTCTTTTGGGAGAGACTTGTTATGTGTAAAATTTTATAAACGGGATAAATATAAAGGTTTAGATTTATCATACTAAAAAGTCAATCTTGCTAGTAGGGTTTTGCTTTCACCGTTATATTTAGGTCATTTTCATTCTATTTTTTCAATGTGAGACAACACCCACTTCTCAACAGTATTAGTCAACGTTATATATAAAGCCTTTATAGATAGGCTTTTTGGAAGATGATCCAGTAAAAGAGAGAAAAGGAAGTCACTTTTACTCCCAATGGTAATAACGATAATGAATTGTTCTAGCAATGGTTGGAGCAGATTCGATTTTTTACTTTCTATATATGGAGTTGGGTATAGTTCACCATTTCCTGAAAAATGAAAGGCCTATTGATTTGTAACCTGTCATTGTTATGATGGAGATGATGATGCTTCCATGGCATCATCTCTGAGGAAGAAAACCCTGTAAAATCTAACCCTTATGTTCAGCAATATTAACACTCTGCAGGTGCCAGAATTACCTGATTCATTACCTAACATAATAAGTAATAGACAATTGGAAAACTATAAATCCAGCCAAATAAATTTTAGTTGGCTTTATAATTAGATCTTTTCAACTACGTGATGTAAGAATATTTATTCTCTTTCCTGTACGTATCAGTTCATTTTTTTTAAAAGCAATGCTGAACGCAAAGCATTTTGATTAATTATCTTGCTTGAAATAGGGGAATCTGGCCTCAACTGATCAGGCTAGCCAGCCATGGAAACCATGAAAGCAAAAATTCTTTCAATCTTTGAATGAGGAAATATACATCAATCCCTCTTTTCTTGTTTAATTCATTCGATTTTAGTTATAACATAACCCGCCATTAATTTATTCCAAAGGCAAATTCAACTCCCTAAATGTTAAGTTCCTCAAATTAAATTAGCATTCTCATCATACTTTTTCTTTTTACGCTGAAGTACATAGTTCACAGTTATTGTCTTCAATAAGTTCTAATGCATGGTTATACTTATATGGCTTCAAACTTCGGTTTGAAGTGTTGTCATCGTCCTTCGATCTAAATTGGTAATGTGCCTGTTAGCTTTAATTGAAGAAGAACCTTACTAAACTGTAGTCTATGGTGTTAATGCAAAACTGCTCAAGTATTTTTGTCATTCAATATATTCGTTAGTGGTAAAATTGCATAACATCTATGTGGAAATTTTTAATTATCAGTACAACACCACCATATTTTCTAGTCTTGATCATTTTGTGGTTCTGTCAGTCGCCTATTGCAATCTCACAATTATCAAGGCTATTGTCAAATATGATTTTGAGTATATTATTATGTGGTTATAATTGACAAGTTGAATCTTCTGGATTTTGTAATGCTCATATATCATAGGTGGCAAGGCATTATTAGAGATGTAAGACTAACCATAATCTGGAAAATTCACCTGCAGCATGTGGGTAGAAAGCATATATTCAGATGCTAATTAACTACATATCAAATTGTTTCTATATACTGAGAAAGCAATGTCACATCTTTACCATCATGCATGCATATATATGTTTCGCACTTAAATATTCTGCACTCTGACATGATTCTTGTGGCACAACTGCATCAGCTAGCTCGACCCGCACATTACTTATTCATGGTTGGTTCTGAAACGCAGCGGATCGAAGTTGATCACTACCACAAGATCTAAACAACTGTCCCAATTGAATTTTGTTTAATTGAATTTGAGATGGCTGATGTTGGTGGTGGTGGGCCTGAGAAACTGACCCCTTGCACTGCAGATTCTTCCCCACCTATGATGATGCCAACACTGAAGTGAACCACCAACCTACATGTAAAGATACATACATATATCTTTTTTTTTTTTTTTTTTTTTATAGCTTATTGATTCTTGAGAAGTAAATGATCACTCTCATTAGATTCTTTTCAAAAGGCTAAATCAATGACTCAGGGGAGGGAAAGAAGAAGAAAAAATTAAACTGTGAGGCTAGCTAGCTAGGAAGGATTGGCTACCATCTCATCATCTGCAATATTACTTTGACATTTTTAGGCATTGATTGGGTGATGTAAAAGAAGAAGATGCCCACTTCCCTCTATGCTTTTTGTACTAGCAAATAAATGTTGTACATTTATTCTCCTATTGTAACTAGACAAACTGAAGACAAGCCACATGGAGTTGGACTTGGTGTAAGCTAAGCATTTCAATTCTAGTTAAACAACTTCTTCATACTCTCATACAAGTTGGTAAAAAGCCCATTGCCACTTTCATTACAATACTCCTCACATGATGTTTTTTTTTTCTTCTTCAATTTCTTGCCTATCAAAGCATATTTTAAGATAAAAGTAACAATTCTTCTGCTTCTGTTGTACTAATATTTTAAAAACCGGTTCGGAGGTTAAACTAGTAAATTTTGTACGATAAAAGAAGAAGATGATATTCATTGTATTTGTGGGCACTTGATTTGAGATGGGTGATTAAGGTTATAATATTCCATAAAATTCCAATAGCTGGCATGTTACTTGAACTTTTTATGTTTTGGCAGTTACTAAAATTAGAAAATTAATGGGGTTTTTAGAAACCTTAGTGAACACAAAGGACAAACTATAAAATAGGCAGATGGGTTTCAAGAAAACAAAAAAGTAATTAAAATCCATCAAGAACTGGTTTTAGTGTGATGATTCATAACCATCGGTCATCATCATCATAGCTTAAAGATATTTAGAAAGCTTAAGGGCAATATAGTACTTGAACATAGCAAACAAAACCAGTAAAGTGAACAAACAGTGAGTGATGAGTGAGTGAGTGAGTTATTATTATATTTTTTTTCTTAACCAACAAAACATCATTTGTCCACCGCATGATCTTCCAAACTCATTGGAGAACATAGTCACTTTTCCACTATATAGACTCATCTGAGTCTCAGCAAATCGGACCTTCCATTCCATTAGCAGTAGCACACATCAATCAAGAAGTAAATAATAAAAAAATGTTTCTATATGTTAAAGAAAAGCTGCAAAAGTAAATTCTGCATTTCCCCTGTATGAGTTAAAATCTGGGTTTTTGGTTTGTTGTGGTTGAGCAATTTATTTACTGTGATGGGTATGTGACAAAAACCCACCGCTTTTTTTCTGTTTCGTGGGTTTGTCCTGTTTTGTTCTTCAGTTTTTGCATTTTTTTGCAGCTTCACAGCTTTCTTTTTCTTTTGGATTTACTTGATGAGTAGAGTTGGAGTGAGATCACATATTTTCTTTTTCCTTTTTTAATAAGAAAGATTGTAACTGGGTCTGGGTCTGGGTCTGTCTCTTCCCTCAGTAATGGGTAATGCTAATGGCAGAAAAGACCCTTCTAGAGCTAACAAGATTGATGAGGGTTTAGGTTTTCAGCAGCAGCAGCAGCAGTTCATGGATGCTCATGGTGTCTACCCACAACCCATGGCTTACCACTCTCCTCATCTACTCATCCCACAGGTCAGTTCCTTCCAAAATTGGTTTTTTAAGCTATTTGTTTGATGGGTTTTGTGATTTTTAATTGGTTGTCTGTGGCAAGGTGTTAAATTGAATTCAGAATTGTGAAGTGTACACAATATTATATCTGATAGTGTGTGATTTCCATTAGCCTGTATATATTGTCATCAAGGGGATGGAACAAAGGGCACTTTACATGTAGAAAGCTTCTGAAAACTGTGATTTTGCTGAAACATTTTGCTAATTCTAGTTAACATATGGTTGGTCATTCATCAAACTTGTTGTTGCCTAGTGTACCTTTCCTTTCGGAACCATATGGCGGCGTCCGAAAATAGATAGAGTCCCTTTTTAAGATATTACCTCCATTGTTCAACTATGCTGAGAATTGTAAGGAGGGACAAGTAAATTTGAAGCTTTGCTGTCCTTATATGAGTTTTCACTTGAATGGAGGAGAATTATTACAAATTTGGCTTTCCACAAACCTGAACACGTTAAAAAAAATAACTTAAGAACTTCACAATGTGGAAGTGCATCTAATCATTCCTTATATAACTCTGGATTTCATAATGCATTTTTATATCAAGGTCCCGGTGATTCCAAGCCCTTCATATGGATCATGTAGTGATGATATGTTCTGTGAGAAATTGAGACCGGTAATGATCACGTGGAGTCATGGTGGCAAGCAAGTTGCCATTGAGGGATCCTGGGACAGCTGGAAGACAAGGTACTAACATTTCTGAAAATATCCTTTTCCAGTTAAACTCACTTGTGATTAATGCACTAAATTAATTTTTGCACTCTCTTCCTATTAGAGAACCCCTGCAAAAATCTGGCAAAGAGTTCACTGTCATGAAGGTACTCCCATCAGGTGTTTACCACTATCGCTTTGTTGTTGATGGACGGTTTATGTGTGCTCCAGACTTGCCTTTGGACCGAGATGATTGTGGAAATACTTGCAATATATTGGAGTTGCAGGTTACTGTATATATGGATTGGCTTGTTCCTTTTACTTGAATGTCGTATTTCCTTTACAGATTGCATTCTTGTTACACAACACATTGCATTCTTACAAATCATTGAATAGCAGATCATTAATCATCCCCGTCAAAGAAGCTTTTACTTTCATGAAAAATGATAAGCACAGACAACAACCCTAACTTTTCCCCCATTTAGAAGCAGGACATTTATTGACAGCATTTAGAAGTTATACATGTACAGATTGACAGACATATTTGTGAACTGGTACGCATGTAGCTTTCCCACCATTTATTTTGAGAACAGAAGTTGTTGCAGTGTTTGGAATGTAGCTCTAAGCGAATGATATCTTACCATAAACATAAAATGCCAATTTCATCGCGAAATATTGAACAATTTGGTGCTTTCTTATCACTGGAATTGTGCAGGAGAAAGATCGAAAAATTGAATCACGCTACATATGTGGCAGTAATGTGAGGCACTGCAGTACATACATATTATCAGCAGCTCCTGTATTTGGAGAGTACAAACAAGTTAACATATCTAGTTATATACTGCATCTAGATGGATACTAACTGAGAGTATAGGATTTATCAGATTAGTGCCCCTAATGATATTACTTACCGCTTCCATTCACCATTTTTCATCTTGTTTCGAGTAGACTGCACATCATTGAACCAATCACCATATAAATAGTAGAACTTAACTGGCATTTTCTTCGATTTTTAACTCAATAGATTGTAAAACAAGAATTCATGGGACACTGTGTTTCTCTACTGAAGTGGCTAGCTAGATAGCTTCATACTTACAATGGATTCTGCAGGAGTATATTCCAGAGGCTCTTGTAAGCATGTCGGAGTTCGAGTCTCCTCCTTCCCCAGAGTCAAGTTATAGCAATTTACCCTTCATTGAAGAAGATTTTAGAAAGCCTCCACCTGAACTCCCTCCACATTTGCAAATGAAATTTACGAACGAGCCATCAACCTCCATGTCCGGTCACCAGTCACTGGCAAGGCCTCCACATGTGGTGTTGAACCATCTATTTGTGCAGAGTGATAGTGGTCAGCCAGTGGCTCTCAGCTCAACGCATCGGTTCCTCCAAAAGTATGTGAAAGTAGTTCTGTACAAGCCCTCTCAGAGGTGAAAGGTTAATATGATTTCTATGAATTTTTTGTAGCTGAACTGTATATTGTTATGAGATTGTTATGTGCTTGGAGTTCACTGGGTTTTGAGGAAAAAAGAGCATACTCAGTATACCACATCTGGTTGCTATGTAAACAAGTTACTTTTGTTTCTATACATTTCTCATATCTGATTCTGTCTCACATTGATCACCATTTAAGGTTGTGAACTTGATGCACTTTGTTTTGATAATTGAGATTGTTTGTTGGAACTTTTTGGGGATATTTCAAATGAGGTTATGTTAGTTTTGCTCAAAATATCAGATACAAATCATCTAAAATTTGCATCAAGAATTTCAACAATTTAAAATGTCAACTAATTAGAAATGTGTTATGCGGCAAAAATTAAAATAAGTCTATCAGATAATTAAAATCATCTCATTAAATTTTCTTAGACAATGGATTGCAAATGCTCTTATGAATATTAGTCTTATTTAATGAAGTGATGTTATTTGGATTTGTTTTTTTTTTTTTTTCAAAACTTCATAGTTGAATTAAATTTTCATATAATGATTCACAAGTTATAAAATGAGTTAATATCTCCAAAATAGTTCTAACAAGGGAAAATTACACATATTTATCCTGAAGTATGCACTTTTTGCACATATCTACCATAAAGTATGGTTTGTTACTTTTGGTTATCCTAAAGTATGTCACAAAACTTTCGGTCCATTATTTCCG
>JAYMTH010000218.1:0-25216 GCA_036897465.1 Pelargonium australe
TGATGACGTGGCGCTCTAATACGCATTATAAACCTATTTTTTGGTCCAACTTTTATAGTATGTATAAATACGTCAAACGGTTACTCGTGACATAAACTTTAACCGCTTAAATAAGAAATCTCACATCGCCACAACGCTGTCTCCGTTAGTTTTTTAAAAAAGAGAAAAAAAAAAGCAAGCCATGTTTGGAGTAGTTGTGGGGTCATAACAGAACTCTCGTAGTTGTTGGAGTGTATATAAAAGCATAGAAGAGAAAGGACACAGTGCCAGTGGCGCACATTAGTGGGAGAGCACACAACGCAAGCCAAAATCATCGATTCTCGTGAAGAAGAGCCATTGAAGATATTGAATGATTGATTCAATATATAGCCTTTCACTTTCTCGCTTTTTCTTGGCAAACAAACACCACTCAGGACAACTAGAATCTTCTCAATACTGTTCGTTTCCCAGGAGCAGAACGCGCCTTCACCTCAGTTTCGGCTTCAATTTCCCAAACCCTAGCGCTGTTCAATCGCTTCGTAAGTTTCGCCGATCCTCTTCCATTTGCTCTTGAAGTTGAAGTTTGAGGTTTATTTGCTCATTTGTGCTGTTTTTTTGCTTTCAGATTCGGACTGTGAGCGACGGGTTTTGGGAATTTGATGAGCTTGATCTGAAATTTTGGTTCGATTTCGTGGTAAAGTTGCGTGCTTTGGGGTTTTTGGTTTGTAATCGATGGGGAAAGGAGGGCAGGACTACGGGAAAGGGGAAATCGTGAGCCCTATGCCCTCCGATCGCGAGGTTTATCCGGCGTGGGCGAAGGATGTGCCGGAGTGCGAGAAACACTATGGAGTTAGTGTGAAGTTGGGGCTGAGATCTGAAGAAGTTGAGAGGAGGCGCGAGATCTATGGTTTCAACGAGCTGGAGAAGCACGAGGGGCAGTCGATTTGGAGCTTGGTTCTCGAGCAGTTCAATGACACTCTGGTTCGGATTCTTCTCGCTGCGGCGGTTATTTCGTTTGTGCTCGCTTGGTACGATGGCGACGAGGGCGGGGAGATGGAGATTACGGCGTTTGTGGAGCCTCTGGTGATTTTCTTGATCCTGATTGTGAACGCAATTGTTGGAGTTTGGCAGGAGAGCAACGCGGAGAAGGCGTTGGAGGCTCTGAAAGAGATTCAATCGGAGCACGCCTCGGTTCTTCGGGATAACAAGAAGATTCCTAGTTTGCCGGCCAAGGAGCTCGTGCCGGGGGACATTGTTGAGCTTAAGGTTGGTGATAAGGTGCCTGCGGATATGCGAGTTGTGGAGTTGATTAGCTCGACTGTGCGGGTTGAGCAAGGATCACTTACCGGAGAGAGCGAGGCAGTGAATAAGACCAATAAGGTTGTGTCTGTGGATGCTGATATTCAAGGGAAGAAGTGTATGGTTTTTGCAGGGACAACTGTTGTCAATGGACACTGTATTTGTATGGTTACACAGACTGGTATGGAGACCGAGATTGGCCAAGTTCATGAACAGATTCAAGAGGCATCCCAGAGTGAGGAAGATACTCCTTTAAAAAAGAAGTTGAATGAGTTTGGAGAGCAACTCACAATGATTATTGGAGTGATTTGTGCATTGGTGTGGCTCATTAATGTCAAGTACTTTCTTACTTGGGATAATGTGAATGGGTGGCCAAGGAACTTCAAGTTCTCTTTTGAGAAGTGCACCTATTACTTTGAAATTGCGGTCGCCTTGGCTGTGGCTGCCATTCCTGAAGGTTTACCGGCAGTCATTACCACTTGCTTGGCACTTGGTACTAGGAAAATGGCTCAGAAGAATGCCCTTGTCCGGAAGCTGCCTAGTGTTGAAACTTTGGGCTGTACAACTGTTATTTGTTCAGATAAAACCGGTACATTGACCACCAATCAAATGTCAGCTGTGAAGCTAGTTGCCATGGGTCCTACACCAGATGGATTGAGGAGTTTTAAAGTAGATGGTACCACATATAGTCCTCTTGATGGAAGAATACATGATTGGCCAACTGGTCGAATGGACGCTAATCTTCAAATGATTGCAAAGATAGCTGCCATATGTAATGATGCTGATGTTGCTCAGTCAGAGCACAAGTACGTGGCCCATGGGATGCCTACTGAGGCAGCTCTAAAGGTGAGATCTTTACATTAAAGTTGTTTCATTTTTCAGTGTTCATTATGTGTGTGACAATATTAAGGTTAACAATTCTCTTGGTGGTCTCATTATATTGCAATTTGTTGGTTTTATAAGTTTTGCAGAAGAAAATTCCTTTAGTTTTACTTAATTCAGACATACTGTGTCAAAGCTAGTATAATGGTTTTTGAAAGTCTCTCCTATAATCTTCCTCGTCATTTCAGGTTCTAGTTGAGAAAATGGGACTCCCTGAAGGATCTGGATCAACAAGTAGCACTGATGTTCTACGTATGTGAACGTTTACACTTTACACTGTCTGCATTTCATCCTGTGAACAGTTGTATGATTTTTATATGCTATTTTCATTTATTTGTTTGTCACGTGTTTTTAAAGGTTGTTGCCAGAGGTGGAATGAATATGAGCGCAGAATTGCAACTCTTGAGTTTGACCGGGATAGGAAGTCTATGGGTGTCATTGCTAAGTCGAGCTCAGGGAAAAACACTTTGTTAGTGAAGGTGTGCTTGCTCTCTTTTTCTTAGAAACTCATTATCCATGTTAATGACCTTACCATGGGTGAAAAATTCCATTATTGTTCTCTGCAGCAGAATTTCATCATATCTTTGTTGTTATATAATTTGTGGGATATCAAAGCAGTCTCTTATTCCTTAGCTGACAAAATAGAGGCTGGAATTTTGCACATGCAGCTTTTTTGAATTTTACTTTTAACCACTTATGGACCTTTAACTTTCTTGTACAATTTGTGACTTCGGTTGTAGATCACAGTCCAGTAGTATTGAGTTTTCTTATATATCCAATTAGCGATTTGTTTGGTTATCAGTTCGACTTGTCAATTTCTACGGTAGAAGGTTTAATATTAAAAAGATGCAACTTTATTGTTTTATTTTGCTGTTAATACACATTGTCTTTATGACAGCTGCTTGTTCATTATTGACAAACTCAGAGAGTATGTGCATCAGTGAAAAATATATTATTCCTTTATTTATTACCATTATGTTTATCCTCAATTGCAAAGAATTCCTTGCTTCTGACATGCAAGTGCTAAATGTTATCAGGGTGCTGTAGAGAATGTGTTGGAAAGAAGCACAAAGTTACAATTGCTTGATGGTTCAGTTGTACCTCTTGATAACAATTCAAGGAACATTATTATGCAAACTCTAACTGAAATGTCAACTAGTTCTCTACGTTGTCTGGGATTTGCTTACAAAGATGAGCTATCTGAGTTTCAAACATATGATGGCAGTGAAGAACATCCAGCTCATGAGCGTTTGCTGAGCCCATCTAACTATTCTTCAATTGAGAGCGAACTTATTTTTGTTGGTTTGGTTGGGCTGAGGGTAAGTGGTGGTTTTTCTGATTTTCACAATGTTCATTTAGTATGCTTTTCTTTTGTTGAACTCACTTAATGTGATCATGTCTTTGATCCTAAACAGGATCCTCCTAGGGCAGAAGTTTTCCAAGCAATTGAGGACTGCAGAGCAGCTGGTATTCGCATTATGGTTATCACAGGAGATAACAAGAATACTGCAGAAGCTATCTGTCATGAAATTGGTGTGTTTGAACCCAATGAAGACATTAGCTTGAAAAGTATAACGGGCAAAGAGTTTATGGCTCTGCGTGATCAGAAAGCCCATCTGAGACAAAGTGGTGGGCTTCTGTTTTCTAGGGCTGAACCAAGGCACAAACAAGAGATAGTAAGGCTGCTTAAAGAAGACGGTGAAGTTGTTGCCATGACCGGAGATGGAGTGAATGATGCACCTGCCTTGAAACTGGCTGATATTGGGATTGCAATGGGCATTTCTGGAACCGAGGTATTCTTTTCTTCTTTTTAATCATTATCTTACATATTATTGTTGTAGATGTGTTATCACTTATCATGGTCCAGATTTATATGCAAGGACTTAGCTCAATACTTTGCTTTCTCTTTCAGGTTGCAAAGGAGGCTTCCGACATGGTATTGGCTGATGATAATTTTAGTACCATTGTTGCTGCTGTTGGTGAAGGCAGATCTATATACAACAATATGAAGGCGTTTATCAGGTTGATCTTCTCATTTTTTATAGATTCCTGCATTAAGCTTGATAGGTTCAATACTGCAAACGTTCCCCTACGTGAAAAATCGATTAAAAGAATGTTTCTGGTTGGTCATCTTAAAAGCAAAGCTAGATTCACCAAATTAAATGTCGTTGCGCCCACAAAGTCTAATTGCTAGGAATGAGAACACATGCCCTGAATAATTGTCTTTAGTTGATTTTGCTAGTTTGTGAATATGGCCATCCAACAGACTGTTCAGAACTCTTCAGTTTTTCATAAGTAAATAATGAGTGATCAACCATTTTAAACCGCTTCTTTTTGTTTGCTTTGCATGAATTTGAATTACATATTCCTTCACTGGAGTCTCATATTATTTCATGGATGTATCAACCTATTAACCTCATCTTTGCAGAATTAGAGCCATAATAACATTATGAAAAAATTTACCTACAAATTTGATACATTAATTTTGTTTCAGCCGTCTCACCGTAGCTTTTTCATGATGATTATTTAACCTAGGCTTCTTGTTTAAATAATTAAAGCTGTATTTGTTCTCCAATCTAGCCTCTCTGACGATTAGTATAAGTTGGTCTTTCCTGATTTGTTATAATTGCTTCCAATTCTCTCACCTACTCTTGTTCTCTTCTATTTTGGTTACAATTATTAATGAGCTCAATGTTTTTTCCCTGGTTCACACAAATTTCAGGTACATGATTTCATCAAATATTGGTGAAGTTGCTTGTATCTTTCTGACGGCAGCCTTGGGTATTCCCGAAGGCTTGATTCCTGTTCAGCTTCTGTGGGTCAATCTTGTTACCGATGGCCCTCCTGCAACAGCTCTCGGATTCAATCCTCCTGACAAGGATGTGATGAAAAAGCCCCCTCGTAAAAGTGACGACTCACTCATCAGTACCTGGATTTTGTTCCGCTACCTGGTAATGCATTGCTTTTCACTTGTATCCCGCAAACTAATCATGACATTAATTACAGTTTCATAAGGATTATATCCGCTATGTTATTGACTTCCTCTGTTGCTCCACATAGGTCATTGGTGCATATGTTGGCCTCGCAACAGTAGGTGTATTCATCATTTGGTACACACAAGGGTCCTTCTTGGGCATCAATCTAGTAGGAGACGGACACACACTCGTTACATACTCCCAGCTTGCCAACTGGGGCCAATGCTCATCTTGGGAAAATTTTACCGTTTCGCCCTTCACCGCCGGCTCCCAGGTCATCTCCTTCGACAACCCGTGCGATTACTTCCAGGCTGGTAAGGTAAAAGCAATGACACTCTCACTCTCCGTGTTGGTTGCCATTGAGATGTTCAATTCCCTCAACGCCCTCTCTGAGGACGGGAGTCTCGTAACTATGCCCCCGTGGGTGAACCCTTGGCTCCTTCTAGCCATGTCCGTCTCCTTCGGCTTGCACTTTTTGATCCTCTATGTCCCGTTCCTTGCTCAAGTGTTTGGCATTGTCCCGCTAAGTCTCAACGAGTGGCTCCTCGTTTTGGCCGCCTCATTGCCCGTGATTCTGATTGACGAGATCTTGAAGTTTGTCGGGAGGTGCACAAGCACAAGCGGTTCTCAAATATCCAGGCGGAGTAAGGCCAAGTCAGAGTGACCGGATGGGACCATCGACCCGATTCGGCGTGGGTGAACCTGTAATTGCAACTCTAATTCCTTTTTAAATTTTTTTAGGCTTTGATACAAACACTACTCATTTATATGAAATGCAAAAGGAAAATGCAATGCAACGCAGCTTTGATAGTTTATTTGAAAATCCCCAAAATATTAGTATTTTAAAGGATATTTTATGTTTTTCTTCAAATATGTTCCTTATAGAAGAAATATACATGAAGATTTCAAGGATTGGCATAAAAGTATACAACTATAATGAAAAGGTCACATAAAATGGACATGATTAATTTTCGAGTCGGATCAATTTGGGTTTGCCATACGAAAGTGTGGATCGGGTTAGGCAAATCTGGACTCAACTGCACATTTTATAATGGTCGGATCTGACTTATTTATTGTAAACGCAAATCTGATTTGAATTTTGAAACTTCAAGCGTCAGTTCTCTTAGCAATCTCTCGTAGCATTCACAAACCCGACTTGAAAGTCGAATTGTTAGATTTTAACTATACCTTTACAAACCCGACTTGAAAACTGCATTACCTGTAAAGATTGCTTATAATTAGTGCCATATTGCCATGAATGGTATTTACAAATATTTTCCTCATGAGTCATGTGTATTGATTTTATTTTGGTAAAAGACCTAATTTGGTCCTTGAACTTTGGTGTTTTGACCCAATTGAGTCCCTGAACTTTTAACTGACCCAAAATGGTTACTGAACTTTCGTGTTTCGCCCCAATTTGGTCATTGAACTTTCAATTGATTCGAAGTGGTCCCTGAACTTTCAATTGATTCGAAGTGGTCCCTGAACTTTCACATATTGACCCAAAATGGTCCTTGCCCTTAGAGCTTATATTGAAAGTTCATAGACCAAATTGGGTCAAAACACCAAAGTTTAGGGACCAAATTGGGTCAATGTTTGAAAGTTCATGGGCCATTTTGGGTCAATTGAAAGTTCAAGGGCCAAAGTAGGTCAAAACACGAAAGTTCAAAGACCAAATTTGGTTAAAAAAAGTTTAGGGAACAAACTGGGTCAAAACACTAAAGTTCGGAGACCAAACTGAGTCTTTTACCATTGTATTATTTTTGGTTTCAAATAAACTTTGTTTGGGCCAAAAGCCCAATATATTGAAAGCCCATGAGGCCCAACTTCTCAACCTAATCTATTTTCCTGAGGAGCTGCACCTGCACCTAACATTATTATCTTTTCCTCTTCGAATCCTGAGTCTCCTCTCACTCTCTGTCTCTTCTCGCAAAATCTAGGGCTAATCAAATCTAGGGTTCATCATTTCTCTCTCCAAGGTACGAAATTTCTGAGCGATTTCTGTTTCTATTCGATTATTTTTCTGCTCGAGATTGAAATTTATGGTTCTACGGGTTGTATTTTGCATCAGATCTGAGTTTTGTACTGGTATAATTGTTATCAAATAATTGAATCCTATTTGTTTCTGTGAGATTGATTTCGATTTCCGCTGACCAGGAGGACTTGTTTGTGTCGATTGTAGCTCGAAAATGCCTCGTCACGAAGATCGGAATAGTAACACACGGCTCTACGTCGGTCGCTTGTCTTCAAGGACGCGTTCACGCGATCTGGAAAGCCTCTTCGGCAGATATGGGAGGTATAAAAACAATTCTCCTTTAAATTTAGTGAATTTTGACCTTGTCTTTGATTCGTCAAATGTGGACTGTTGAGAGAGCATTGTGTTTTGGTTTCTCTGTTTGATGACACACTCTGTGAGATACTTGTTAATTGTTAGGATATAGGGGTGTGTGTTCACTGTGTGGAGTATGGCGTGCCCGTTTGAAATATGAGTGGTGTTTAAGGCATAACAAAATTGTACTTTATTGGTTTTGAGTTATAGGTTATGACCATTCTTAAGTGGATTGCGTAACACTTTTGTACGCAGGAACGCGGAATGCGTGGGGTCTTGCTAAGTGGGGTAGACATTAGAGTTCTTTGGAGTGTGAATTTGGAACTAATTAACTAAAGCCTATTCAATAATTTTAGGTCTACGTTCTGGTGTTTGGTTTAGGAGTACATCATGTGGACCATTATTAGTTATAGGCTTATAGCTTTTGTTATTTCCAATGACAGATAAAAATAACTATTTTTTGTTGAATGAAATCTTATAGCAACAGGAGAGTCAAATTTCACGTTTTGGAATGTCCGTTCCAGATCGTGAATCACTACTGAAACAGTGATTTCGGTAACTATGGTTATAACGGTTCATCAAGTTATCTGTGTCTAAGCATTGTATCCTTAGGTGTCATTTTTTAACTCGAATGATGATCAGGTTTCATGGCATTTGCCTAAACTGGAGGTCTGTGATGAAAGGGTGGCCTTGGTGGACATTCTTGTCGCTTATATAGGAGACTTGGGGCGATTATTTCTGTAATCTAATTGGTGTTTTTTATGGAGATGGCAACAATTTCAAACTGGTGTTTAGTACGTCTGTGAAGGGTGAAGTAACATACAACTTGCAGTTTTTGAATAATGACGGCTTTGTTGTTTCTGGAACCCATTTACGCAGAGTTCGAGATGTGGATATGAAGAAAGATTTCGCTTTCGTTGTAAGTGTCAGACCTTATGCCTGTTCTTTGTTTTCTTCTTTGTTAATGTTTCTGTTGATTAATCATGTTTTTATTTATTTAATTTTTCCTTGTAATCTCATGCAAACCTTTAAGGTATATAACCACAAAATAAATTTTAGGCATGTCTCTTGCTCCTTTTATCCTCTTATGTCTACAGGACTTCAGTGATTCTCGAGATGCTGATGATGCAAGATATAACTTGGATAGGCGGGAATTTAATGGAAGCCGCATCATTGTAGAATTTGCAAAGGGGGTAAGTTTATTAGCATCTTGAACCTTTTGGACTATAATTTCAACGGGATGGAAGAATTATTTGTATTGCAATGAAAATTTGAGAGATTCAAAAGGCTTTTAATGTTATTCGTTCATACAATTGCACTAGTGTGATAATCTATTTATGTCAATGTCAATTAAATCAATGTTTGGTCTACTGTGAATGAGAAATTAAGATTTAGTTATCTGGAGAAAAGGTTGAATGTTGGGTATTCAAATATATGAATTGTACCTTTTTGCTTGGGTTTGATTTCTTTTTTTACTTTAATTGCTACATTACTAAATAGTATTAGAGTTTTCTTATTGTGCTTTAGTTTCATATTCTTTGACTAGTTTCATATTCTTTCTTTGCATGTTTTTGAGTTTTTCCATGATTTATCACAGCCTTATCTTTCTCATTCTTAATTCTGACTTATGGAGCTTGTCTACATATATGTGTACTACATATTTTTCATATTATCGTATTTCCTCTAGTTTGTTTGCCTTCCGTTTACCCAAATGGTTTCATTTATTCTTTATATGTCCGTCATTTTGTATGGTTCCCAACTAACTCCTTATTTGTAGTTCTATAATATATTAACTTAATCTCCCAAGGCTTCTAGTTTCAATTGTATCAGGCCATCTAATGGAATTCATTTTCTTTTGTTGTTTAAACTTGGAGCAGGCACCGCGTGGCTCCCGAGAATATCTGGGTAGAGGTCCTCCTCCTGGATCAGGGCGTTGCTTTAACTGTGGTATTGATGGCCATTGGGCTCGAGATTGCAAAGATGGAGACTGGAAGAACAAGTGTTACCGATGTGGAGAAAGAGGACACATCGAAAGAAACTGCAAGAATGACCCCAAGAAAACTAGGTATTGTCATTTTTCATTTGAAACCCTTAAAAAAGCAAATATCAATTTGCATAATCTTACTTTCTAAATTTGTATGTGCAGTCGTGGGCGGAGTGACTCACGTTCACCTGTTAGATCTCGCTCACGCTCTCCACGCAATCGCAGGAGCCGCAGCCGTAGTTACAGCCGCAGCCGCAGCTATAGGTTATCATCTTTTACTCCCAGTTTATGATTCTCATATTTTGAACCGTATCACCAGCAACCATTGAGACCTCAGGTAGAGGGAACCCCAACAGACATCGCAGGAATCTGATTCTTAAAATCGTAAATAATCATTATATCCATACCATATTCTCTAAGATAATTTTTAAAACTTCTATTGCTTTTTATATGATATACATACCTGATTACTCAATATTAATAATTTGACTCGTGACATTTTGTTATCGCCAGCCGGTCAAGATCCCCTGTCAAGAGAGAGCGAAGTGTTGAGCTCCAAAGGAGCTCATACAGCCCTCGCAACAGGAGGTCCGAGGGAAAAAGCAGCATGCCCAAGGACAGGAAGCGTTCCCCAACACCCGACAAGCGCAGCCAATCTCCTCGCAGCCAGTCTCCACCAAATCACACGCTGGCCGCTCGGGAAGATGGTAGCCCAGACAGAAGGAGCCAAAGCCCTGGTAGCCCCGAGAGGGACAGCCCTCCGGCAAGGAACCTAAGCCCTTCTGAAGGTAATGGTCTCAGTCCGAGTCCTAGGGATGACCGGAGCCCAGCTGATGGCAATAGCAAATCCCCAAGAGGCAGTGAATCTCCATAGTTGCTTTTTGGTCAAGGATGTGCAAGCCAAAGTCTAGAGTAAGTAATGTTATTTCCTTTTGTAGCATGTGCCAAACTAAAGTGCTCCTTGGCATCATTTTGGGACACAAGGTAGTTAAAAGAGTTTTTGTGATTGAGCATACTTTATTTTCAGACTTTAAATTAGTGTGGTGGAATTGTACTTTATTTATATTTGTTTGGAATTAAGTTACTTTTTCATTGCCAAATTATAATTTCTTTCTTATATTACCCATGATGACATGATTTTTTTTTTTTTTTTTTTTTTTTTTTGGATTTTGTGTATTTATTTTATCATATGTTTGGGAAGTTTAAGCCAATGTTTCATAAATCACTCTGTCCCAAATTATCTGAGCTGTTTTAATTGCATTTTTGTTTCAAGTGTCTTGTGCCGTTTTAAGAAGATAGTTATGCATAAATTACCTTTAGTGTCCCAATAAAATGTTCGTATCACTTTAAGTTCGTAACAACACGTAAACATGACACTTATTTTAAAACGGATGAAGTAATTATGAACGTGAATAATTATGAATGTTTGGAACCACCAGCCAACAGAGAGAGAGAGAGAAACTCGTGTGTTTCTATTTTATAATTTTTTTATCGGTCATCCCACCAAGTGGCTATGGTCGTTAGGACATATAAATCGTAATTTGATAAAAACGAATGTGTTTTTTACTTGGAGTGTCTGAGCCGAAGCCAACACTAACATATATAGTCGACAATTTGAACCTGAATTCTTGAACACTCAAAATCCGATTAGAGTTTAACCCTTTCCAACAAAATCCAAATTCAGGTAAATTCGCGCGAACTCCCACATCTCACACTAAAGAAATAAAACCTGACCGGTGGCTTGAAACCCAAAAAATCTTTTTTGCTCTAGCCGGATTCAAATTAACTTTACTAATCTAAACCCGATTCTAAACTCAGAAATTCCCATCTATACTGCCAGATATATTGTTACGCGAACCCGACACGCATACACGAATTACCAGCCGGAGATGAAACATAGGTCTCTCCCATATTACAGAAGATAGACTGTAGCTTCTTATCTACCCAAAACTCAAAAGCAATAAACACAGTAACTAACTCCAACGACCAGACCATCAATCCAAAATTCTCCAGAATCGCGAAATGTACCACACCATGGCTTTATCTTGTTTTGGCACCGCCATTGCATTTGCTTCAGCTGCGCGCAGACCAACCCAGAGAGCGAAGAAGAAAAAGCTCGAGACCATGCAAAGTGGCGTCAACGCCAGAGTTGGCTTCAGCGCCGAGAAGAAGGAAGTTTCATGGAAGTGCGTCCAAGGCTGTGGTGCTTGCTGCAAACTCGACAAAGGACCTGCCTTCGCCTCTCCCGAAGAGATCTTCGAAAACCCCCAAGACGTCGAGGTTGGTTTCGCTGCTTCTCTTACATATGCACACCATCTGTTTGATAAAATGTTTCAATGGTTTTACGTGAAGAAATTTTCGTTAACTCTGAAGTTGTTGTAGTTGGTTTCGGTGCTGGAAACTTATGCTCGCCATGTGTTTGATAAAATGCTTCTCTGGTTCTGCAATCTTTACATCTTGTATGATTTGTGTGCCTTTTCGATAATGTGCTTGATAAAATGTTTCAATGGTTTTGGAATCTCCTTGAGAAAGTTCGATAATCTTGAAGATGTTGAGGTTGGTTTCGTTGGTTCTGTAACTTATGTGCACCATGTGTTTGATAGAATGTTTCAATGGCTTTCAGTGAAGAATTTTCCGTTCACTCTGAAGTTGTTGAGGTTGTATTTTGGTTATGTAACTAGTGTGGACCGTGTGTTTGATAAAATGCTTCACTGGTTCTGCAATCTCTGTATCTTAAACGATTAGTCGGTCTTTTCAAAGACTTGTTTGATAATTATATTTCAATGGTTTTCAATCTCCTGTAGAAAATTTTAATTATCATGAAGATGTTGAGTTCGGTTTAGTTGGTTTTGTATGTGCAATTTGTGCTTGATAAAATGTTCCAACGGTTGTGCATGAAGAAATTTTGGGTGACCCTGAAGCTGGTTTCGAGTTTTTCTTTTAGCACCATGTGTTTGATAAAATGATTCACTGGTCTGCTATTGTATGTGTTAACTAATCAGTCCATGTGATTCTTGGTTTGGATGCTAAACATAGCATAATTAACCTTACTCATAAGGGTTTCTGTTTTCAATCTTAAGGTAGTTCTTCTTAGAGTTAAAAAAATTGTGGCTTTGCTGAGACGTGTTAAAGTATAAAATTTCAATTGTGTCATCAAGTATCAACTTTATAGTCTTGTTAGAGTATAAAACATTGTGGCTTCGCGGCCATGTTAGAGTTTAAAACTTTAGTTTTGCCATCGACTATCAGCTTTATGGTACTTGTTAGAGTACAAAACAGTCGTAACTTTGTGGCAATTTTGATAATAAAACTGTAATGGTGCCATCAACTATCTGCTTTTCGATGCTTGTTAGAGTGCCAAGCATGTTAGAGCATGAAACTTTACTTGTTTCCATCTATTATCAACTTAAACTTTTAGTTGAATATGTTTGCTAGTATGATATCAGAGGGCTTGTGTTCTCGTGAAGGATGTGTTATAGAGTACACAATGCTTACTCTTTTGGATTCTACTTAGGTTTATAATTGTCTGCTTAACCTTTTAGTTAAATAGAAGCTGAATCTACAATTTCTTTTACCACCATAATTTATGACTGAATCGAACACATTCACTAGGGCTTGTGTTCTCATGAAGGGTGTGTTACTGTGAAGGGCATGTTATAGAATTCACAACGCTCACTCTTTCGGATTCTAATTGAGTGTATAGCTGTCTGCTTGAGCTTTTAGTTAAATAGAAGCTGAATCTATAATTCTTTTTATCATTATAACTTATGACTGAATCGAACACGTTTACTATTGGTGGAATCTGTAACATTGCAATTCTCACCCTTTAGAATCGGGTAGACAAGAATGAATATGAACTCTATTCTACACGTGTTATGTGTTTTCTCTATAACTTTTTGCAATGTGGTTGGAGTTTGTTGTTCGTGTTGTGACGAGTCTTGATTTATCGAATTTCAGCATTATAGAAGCTTGATAGGTCCGGATGGATGGTGCATACACTTTGAGAAAACCACACGCCAATGCTCTATTTACGCCGGTGAGTTTTGAGTTCCAATTGTTACTAAAATTCTTGATTATTAAACATATTCTACTTTCAAAACTAACATGGATAATGTGGTCTTCTTTCTTTTTCTTCTCTTGAAATATCATTAGATCGCCCGTACTTTTGTCGCGTAGAGCCGGAAATATTCAAATCGCTCTATGGAATCGACAAGAAGAAGTTCAACAAGGAGGCATGCAGGTCATCTCGTATTCTCACTCTCTTCAATATGTGCAAATCATGAGTTTTAATGCTTATTAATTTGGTTTGTAAATCAGTAGCATTATGTGCCAAAATAGTCTTTATAGTATCCATTTTGTGCCAATTTGGTTCCCGAATTAATTTACGATCCAATATAGTTCCCTTGGTACCGTTTTTGTGCCATTTCGGTTCTAATTTAGTCCCTCAGTATCCACCTCTGTTTCAAATTTGTCCCCTTGTAACCCCATTTGTGTTAATGGGGGACGGATTTGGTTATAAATAGATACTAAGTGGATTGAACTTGAACGAAAAATTAAATTAGGGACCAATTTGATACAAAATGGACATCAAGGAAAATGGACGCTAATGGCACAAAATGAATATTAAGTGAACCATTTAGAATTGCTTAATAATATCGATTATTTGTTACGACTCATATGTATGTTTGTCGTATATTTGCGTACAGTTGCTGCACGGATACTATAAAAGCTATATACGGTTCAAATTCAAAGGAATTGGACAAGTTCAATCAAGCCATAAGGAGGTCTGATTCTGGTCAGTAAAGTCCCCATATACATATATATTACATAATTTACACTAGATTTGGTCTTCACTGTGACTCTATGTGCACTAATTGTAGTATGATTTTTGTTTTCCCCTTCTGTTTGAAATGGAAACCCAATGGATCCATTGGGCTATTGAGGTCAATAGGATTCGTGTTCACAATCTCATCCGGATAAATACGATACTCAAATAAACTAGGCTCTCCCAGGGACGCTTTAGGTTAATAACTTTTTGTGTTGTTCCACGCAATCCTCTTAACAACTTGGAGATCTTTCTTTAGCTCGTTTTACATTAAGCCTGCTAAATAAGGTTTCTTCAAGTGAAAGTCTCTTTTGCGTTCAAATTAGATACTCTTCTCGGATAATCTTAGAATTCTACAGTGTATGTTCTTCATTCGTTCCTCTTCCCTTTGTTCTCTCTCCTATTTACCTCCATGATTTGCGCCTTAAGTATCCGTTGTGGGTTACTATTGTTTGGAGCCACGGTATGGTGCGTTGCCTGTTGTACCCGACATTTTTAACAATTGATTTTTAGTTTGGTATTCCCCAATTATTCAACCATTTAATCTTATCGTCCCAAAAGAGTACTTGATCGATGCAAAGACGAGCTAAGTTTGCTTTGTAATCTTCTAAGGTATGCATGAAGTGAAAGTGGTAAAAAGATAAAGTTGTGGTTACCAGCAAGTTGAAGGGAAGGGCTGGCTGGGCTTTGTTCTGCAAAAGAAAATCGAATACGATACCCTGCCTGCCAGAAAGTCGGTGATGCCCCTATAAATTCTCTCCTCTTTTTGCTACTTCCCCTAAAGTGATTCGATTCTGTTCAATTCAAGAAAACTTTGAGAGAAACCAAATAGAGAAGAGAAATGGTTAAAGAAGTCAAAGAACCCAAACAAAACATTTTCCATATCATAAAAGAATCTACTCTCCATACGTAATGGTATCATCTTTTTTTCTCCTCCTTTTTCCTCTCAATAAATAGCATTGGAATCATCTGTATCTTCCCACCAGAAATACAATAAACTTCTTTCATGGAGGATCCGATGCCCAACTCTGGTTCCGATACTCACCAGCCACACTTCTTCCACAGCTATCCAAGTCCCTTCCATGGCAATTACGAAGAACCCGAACCAGCCACAACCCTACCTTACCATTATCCCGGTTCTCCGTTCCGCTGGAGTTACCTTGACGGTTCCATTTCTTCTCTGCATAACAGAGAAGATCTCGGTTTCACCTACGTTCCCCGGATTGAGGACGAGTACCAGGACGATCACTGGCAGAGCAGCGGCTGTGAAGACTGGCTGGGCTCTTGCTTTCAGGAGGATGCTATGTGTGGCTATGGGTATGGCTACTCCTTTCAGAATGAAGAACCCGGAAGTGAAAGTTACTATCAACAGGTAGAGAACCAGTCCGGTTTTTACTACAGTCCTTGGTCATGGACCGGAGCTGGAGCAGGAGAGGACTACTCTTATGGCTACCAAAGAACAGAACCTCGAACTACTAACCACAACAGCTCGGATGAAATCACGGGACTATGCGAAAGTATCTTAGGTTACTGGCCTTGCTTGCTCCGGGAGTACCAGAAAACCTATGGCGACCAGTGAGGTAACAAGATATAGAGTTCCAAGAATAAGCGCATATAATAAGTGTACGTGCGAAGGTGAAATGTGCACCTTAGTAAGTTTTTCCTGTTTCTTTCGAGCTTATGATCAGTGTACTTAACAGGAAAATAGTATTTTCAATAGCTTAAACCAACCTTGATACAAAGCTCGATCGATTCACACATAAAAACAAAGGCAAAGTGTACGAGGACTGACTATTCAGATGATGTACGAACATGCTATGGATGAATTCATTATCTATAAATCGATGTGAAAGTAACATTTTAAACATCTCTGGCTAAAAGAAAAGAAAATACATCCACTGAATGTGTGTGTGAGTATATATTCCCTACCGATTGTACCTTGTGAATTTACCGTGTTCAGCACCATAGCAAAGTATACACCCATTTGTTGGTAGGTACTAGGTAGACTCTTGTTCTCTTGACCAGCGCAGGAAGATTTCACAGTAATTCATGCGCGAAACTGCCATTTTTACCAGGTTTTTTGAAGATACGTCTTGCCGCCACCTTAAACTACAATGTAGGCAATAGCCACACGCATTGTGAAAACTTCAAATAGATAAGAAAATTAGAAGTTTTCTTTCCTCGGGAGAGCAAAAGTTATCCATTATCGGCTTACTGTACAGAAGGTATGCAACTTGTTGTCATTCATCATAACATGGGGCCGAGGCCCAATTCATCCTCAATGTCGTCACCATCTTCAAATAGCTTCAAGAATCGAGCCTGTTCTTGCTGTCTCCTTCTCTTTTGCCAGACTTTTACACCTTTTACTATTCCAATGGTTATTAAGGCTGCCATCAAAATGCTGACGATGATGACTATCGTCAAAATTGCAGGATGCATTTTCTTTCCACTATCACGATCATCAGCAGAATCGTGCTCCGGATCTGCAATGTGAAGGAACAAAATCAGAACTGCGATACTAACAACTTATCAGAGCTATATAATGACTTAGCAAACCACATAGGCGTTATAGCCTAAAGGTGGCAATTCGGAATTGAGATTCGGATTGATAGAGTAATCCTATCCGACCAATTTTTGGGTTGAGTCAGATTTACCCTACAAAAACACGGATTGGATTTAGCGTAAAACGTGCGGATTTCTGATCCGAACTGAAAATAGGTTGGATTGGATTTTGGATGCCTGTGGGTTTGGATCCAAATTGCAAGCTCTATTGTAGCCACATAATTCACCGCCTACATGAAATAAGCACACTTTGATATTTAACAAAAGATGATACTCACCGGATCCTTCCCTTCCATGAAGAAGTAAGCATTTTGAACATGAAAAAGTAGCATTGAATTCATTTTCCTTGCTATGATTATACTTTCCACCAGGAGATGCAAAATCAGAAGGACAGAGCTCCCATTCATCAAATACATCATCTGACTTTATGGTATCCGACTCATAGATTCCGCATCGCTTACACTTTTTACTTGTAAATTCTGTCAAAGGCTGAAAATCATGATCATAAAATTCAAGCATTAGTTATTGTGCCCAAAGTTGTCACAGTAAGAAATAAGAATTTAAAGAATTCAACTAAAGAAAACTTATTATCTAATGCTCTACAGTCAACAGAAATACAAAGAAAAAAACAGATAATAGGAAGGTAAATCGCCAACAAAATATTGGCATTGATGCAAAGAGTCTCAATCCTATATTGGACAGCAACAAAAAATGGAACCACCTCTACTAGATGAGACTCTTTGCATCAATGCCAAATGTCTCGCATGTTTGATTCAATTAGATAACTTAAGGCGGTAATTATCAATTAATATAATCAATGTTACCTATAAATGATCGAACATAAAAACACTTGACACATTCAGCTCAAAGAGCTGATTTACAAGCAAAACACACTTAGTATCGCCAAAAATTAATCACAGCACAACAAAAAACTGAAATTGAATCTCTTCAGTAACCATGAGAGGATCTTAATATTGTCAATACAAACTATGATGAACCCAAAAATATTCACTCACCACATAACAAGACATGTATATCAAAAGCTATGAGTAAGAAGAAAGAACCTGCCAAGACTCTTCAACCTTAAAAGTGTACAAGATGTTTGCATTCTTAACATCCGGCAATTCTGTTTTGTTTTCCTCTTTACATTTGAAATAAACTTTTGGATCAAATATGAATTCGTGGGTGGTAAAAATTACTATGGAGTCAAGTGTAACAACAGCTGATAATGCAAATCCTGCAAAACACACATAACTCTCAGTAAGTAGAATAGCCCAAAAAAACTAAATCATATGCATAAACCGACCACTTCTGCTGAAAACTTAAGAGATAAACAATCCGACCTACTTAAAAATGATTTTTTTACTCACAAATTTAAATGTTTTGATACCCTTTATTTGCTACAATTCAATTTTTAGGGAGATTATAAAATTCAATTACTGAAATTAGCAAAACCAGAGCCAACTCCAAACACCTAACTCCCTTGTGTGTTACTGTCCATTAGGAACTCAATATAAAACCCTAAATAACTCAAAAATTGTTTCCCAAATATGCTCGTCCACATGATCTCACAAGCTAGCCCAAAGCCCTCCTTAGTTCCAAACTAATCTATAGAATTCCTCACAATTTTTTTGACAATTCAATATCAAATTCAAACAATTGAAACTTAAATACATGTCTCCGAATCTGAAATTTAAAAGAACAAGGAAATGACACAATTATAAGCTCAATAGCTGTGTTTCTTTCTCATGAAACTTCCTTACCTGAATAGCATTCAACAAAAACCCTAAATAGCTCAAAAGAATGTATACCATATATGCTCGTCCACATGATCTCACAATCACTCCTTAGTTCCAAACAAATCTATCCACTCTGTATCTATTTATCCACAATTCAACAGCAAACTCAAACACCTGAAGCTCAAATACATATCTCTGAATCCAAAATTTGAGAGATCTAAGAAACCACACAATAACAAGTTCAATTGCTGTATTTCCTTCTCGAGAAAGCTCCTTACCTGGAAAGCACTTAATTGAAACCCTAAATAACTCAAAAATTGGTATCCAAATATGCTCGGCCAAATGATCTCACAATCACTCCTTAGTTCAAAACAAATCTATACAACTCGTATCAATATAAACAATTCAACATCAAATTCAAACAATTGAAACTTAGGCTGTTAAACGCATATCTTCGAATTCGAAATTGGAGAAAACTAAGAAACAACCTAAGAAAAGGTCGATAGCTGTGTTTGTTTCTCGAGAAAGATCCTTACCTGGAAATCACTCAATTAGAATCCTAAATAACTCAAAAATTGTTCAAAAATGCTTGTCCCCATGTTCTCACAATCACTCCTCAGTTCCAAACAAATCAATACAATTCAACATCAAATTCAAACACCTGAAACACATATCTTCCAATCCGAAATTTGACAAACAACGCAATAGTAAGCTCTTCGGCTTTGTTTGTTTCACGAGAAAGTTTCTTACCTGGAAAGCAGCTGAGGCAAATCCAACCGACAAGAAACGAAGCAGAAACTCTAGATTTCGACGTCAACCTCCAAATCGACATAACAAATTGCTCTGAAAAAACTGATCCAACAGTTGAATCTGTAACAGTATCTCGAAACAGAGGATCGATCAACAGAGAGAGAAAGAGCTGCGAGAGACGGTGGCGGAAGTGAGCACTACGCGCCTCCGAGAAGCTAATGGCGGTTTCTAGAATTTTCGTTTTGCTTCTGAATTGAGAAACGGAGACTGAGAGACAGAGAGGCCTGACCGGTTCGCGCTCCGCCGTTACTGGGCGGGTAATGAATTTATCGTACGCACTTCGCGCACTACGCACCACGGCTAGGATCCTGCCACGTCACGTGGAGCCCTTTTGCTATCTTGAGATTTGTGACGTGGCAAAATCAAAATGGTGAAATGGTATAGGTAAGGAGTCGGTAACGGGTAGGATGGTCACTTGATGGATGATCTCATGCTTTTGGTTTGTACCAATTACCAAGAATAGAGCTGACAATTCGTGCATGTTGGCTTCGTATCGGATGAACTTGTTTACGTGTAGCACGACTCAACATGTATTTACATTTTTAGTAATTGTTTGAACAATCGAACACAAAACACGAAGACATCTATTTAACACGACAAAATAGACAATCTTGACATGACAAGGAGAGGCATAATCCTATATGTTTGACACAACATAATCCAACTCATTTGATACATTATTCAAAATTAGTTTATAGTCAAGACAAGTTTGACCAAGTGGTTTTTTCACTTCGGAATTCCTTTGAGATATCAGGTTATCAGCTGAACTACACTTCAGGGATAACTCTTTTTAACTCAAAATCTCACATCATACTATCGACAATGAGGCTCAAACCAAAGACCTCACAACATGGATAACTCTCTCTAACTCAAAATCTCACCTCACACTATCGACAACGAAACTCAAATTCAAATCAGAGAAAACTCAAAACGTTTAAACTATTTGGCTAAACATGTATCGGTTAACTCTTTTTTCAATACCCGAAAAGTTATATGATTTCATTTTCTATTATAACTACCATTTACTATTTTGAGTAAAATGGTAACATTATAGCTCTAATTTACCATATTTAAACCCACCTTTTTCTGCGGAGAAAACTATATATAAACACCCGATTCTCAACCATTTCTCTCATTCTGTGACCTCCTCTCGTGCGCGGTCGTTGCTCTCGAAGCAACCACCGCCACCCAAATCCGCCGCCGCCAGAGTCACGCGCGAGGCCCCTACCGTGGTTCTCACCTCCGCCACCTCTCCTCTCGCCCGATCGATCGTCGATCTCAATCTCCATGTCTCTGCGCGTGGCTCTGTCTCGGAATCTGTCCCAGGCTTTCTCTCAGGCCATGCCGTTAATGAAACGCGCTCTCTCCCAGCCCGCGTCACGCGCCGATTTGCAAGAGCAGCGTCGCCGCAATTGTCGCAACGCCAACGGTGCCTCCATGGCCAAAACGTCGACGTAGATAAGCTGTATAGAACATTTTAGGGACCTGGCAATACGGGACGGACTAAAAAACACACGTGTTTTTATCAAGGTGCTATTTGTCCGTACTAGCTTGTTCCGCCAAATGTGGTTGAAAATAGAACATGCAAAAAGTAGTTCGATAAAGATGCGTAAAATTTTTGTCTGATGTGTTTTAAGTTCGCGTCTTGTTTTGTCGGGTCTTCTTAGGGAACCCAAAGATTGCGGAATTTGGAATGAGCCCACAATAGCAAATATGGCGGGAATGTGTGGATAGATGCGGCCTACGTGGAGGGACACGAATCTTGTGGGATGTCTTTGAGCTAAATCAATAATTGTACATTTATTTTATCAGTAATGTACGTAAGTATCCATTGTAAGTGTGATAAGCATTAACCACGTAATAAAATGATTGCATATAACATATTTTCAATGTGTATACCATTGTAAATAAACGTGACATTCCAATTTTCCGTGACATTCACACGTAAAAGTGAACAAATTAGAATTTTTCTCCGTCACTTTCGATAAATTGAAGAAACTTTCATTAGTAGTATGACATTAGTAATATTTTGATTCAAAGTATAATTCATATTGAGTTTATCTTGCATAACTTAAACGAGTTGAGAATAATTTCGCGGGACATGCAACTTAAAAGATAGCCGCCAAGGGCGACCCAACATTTTAAAGACATGAAACAAGATTCTTTTTTATTACTAAAATATGCTCTTCTAGTATTTGTGGACAAATCTTTCACTTAAAATTTATGGTGAGGGTGCAAAATGATGTTTAATATCTCTTATTTCATGAATGTATGAAATAAGAGATTGATATCAAATCTTTTACTTAAAATGTATACTAACATATTGTGCGAAAAAGTCGATTTGGTGCTAAATAATTGGTGTAGATATGTCATAAGGGTCATTGCCACCATACTGACATAGATCGATATCATGATGAGGTGTCGATGATATCACTCAAGATTGGGTCTTTGTGTGGAGCTCGGCAATGGGTTGCAAAATGGAGTCTAAGAGGTTACCAATAAGAAGTACTATCTTCGTTCCCAAAATGAGTGTCTTGTTTCTATTTTTTGTAAAAATTAAGAATTACAATATAATTTAGTGTGTTTGCAATATCACCCTCACTTTTCCACTTATACCTCATGTGCAAATCTGCCCCTGTGCATAAGTGATAAGGGTAGAGTGGGAAAAACAATAATATAATAACCTAAAAATAGAAACAAGACACTCATTTTGGGACAAAAAATTTAGGCAAACAAGACACTCATTTTGGGACGGATGGAGTATTTGTTCTCACGTTGTGTGTTTGGCAACAAAACGTAAAACTATGTGTTTCATACCTCAAAAAGGATCTACCCGCCAAGGTGTGATCTCCTTGGATCATGTCTTAACTTGTTTAATCAAATATTTTTGGACAAACTGAGGTAATTTTAGGTGTGTCAGATTTCGAAGGTGTTATATGAAATTCTTATGTTGAGATATTTTCTTTTAATAGAAGATGACAAAACATGAAAAATACGTATATGAAGAGGTTGAAGGTGAAAAGCTTACACATTATAAGTTTTATAGAGGCGGATCTTGCAAGTGTAATTCTTTTGCGAAAAATCTTAAGGAATTTCTAAGTACTTGTTAGAGTTAACTTAGTGCTTGATAAGATAGTACTCTTTAAGACATAAAAGGATCAAAAGAGAAAGAGGAGCTCATTGTGAGGTGAAGCTCAAGGATGGAGGGTTACTTTCATAAATAAAAGCTCAATATTACCCAAAATTGATTAAATACGAAGGTTGACTTTTGTTAGGAGGTGATACCTTGGGAAATCACATGAGAGCATGGTTAGAACAAGAGTTTGGCGAAGGTAATCGTGAGAGGTGCTACTGAAGACATCACTTGAAAATGTTTAAAAGTCGTTTGAAATCAAACCAAAAGCAAATAGAAAAGTTGTAGCCTCGAAGTGGCATGTCGTTGGGGCAACCCTATATGTGGGGAATGGGCTATGGTCGTGGCAATAGTAGAGGTTGTAATGTAAGTGCAAACATTAACCTCTCGACCTCGACTAAGTTGAGGTGAAGGTCCCTAATCGTAAGTCTAACATTTTTCTTATATTTTCATTGTTTGACTCTTCATTTTATGATTTTGTAGAAATTTTCATTCTTATGCGTCTTATTTGAATAAAAACCCTCAAGCTCATACTTACTTTAATTTCTCTGATAATAATATTTGTCCAAATCTCGTAGCTTCTAATATATGTTGGGATCTGATACACACGTGTGTCGATTACAAAAAAAAAGTAAAATACAAGTAAGAAAAGAAGAATTAACCATAACTATTCCCTTCCCCTAATGAATTTGAGGCATCTCCAATACTTACTATATGAGGAACAACAACAAAACCCCAAATTTAGATTTGCTTCACTTAGGGGACTCACCATAGACCCACCACCCAAAATCCTCCAACTCCACCACCACCAAAACCATGTTACACAATCCAATCCTCGCCGCCGCCGTCGCCGCCACCGTCTCCATGTCATTTCTCATCTTCCATGTCTCCTCCGCCACCGCAACCTCCGTCTCCGCCTCCGCTTCCGCCTCCGCTTCTGCCTCCGTCAACGTCGATTCCGACCAAAAGCAGAAGAAGAACAAGAACAAGCGAATGGCGCGCGAGTTCCTCGACGCGCACAACGCGGGCCGTCAGATCTACCGCGTGCCGCCGCTGAGATGGGACAAGAACCTCGCTCGGAGCGCGCGCCGGTGGGCGGCGAAGCGCAAGCAGGACTGCGAATTGGTGCATTCGGAGGCGGACAGCGAGTACGGTGAGAACCTGTTCTGGAGCCAGAGCGATTCGTGGACGCCGGAGAGGCTGGTCCGGTCGTGGGCCGACGAGGTCGCCGACTTCGATTTGAAGAGCTTGGAGTGCTCGCCGGAGAAAATGTGCGGCCACTTCACGCAGGTGGTGTGGAGAGACACGACGATGTTGGGGTGTGCGCGCGTGGAGTGCGACAATTTGAAAGGTTGGTTGAGTGTTTGTCATTATAAGCCTCCTGGGAATTGGCCTGATGAGAGCCCATTTGGGGGTCCCAAGGTAAAATCTTGATTTTTTTTTGGTGATTTGTTGATTCAATTTGTACATTTGGTTCTTGAATTTTGTATATTTTATTGGGTGATTTTGTAGGGTTTTTTTTTTTAAATATAAAAAATGATTTGTTGATCTTTACTTTCAATCGAATTATGAGTTTGAGTTGATTTGTTGGTAGAAGTTTGTACAGTATAATTTGGAGTAGTGGCTAAATTAAATACCCGAGATTTTGCGATTATCGTGTACAAAAATCCTTCACGCTTGGTAGACTCCGACAAACTTGAATATCAACAAAGAGCTTATTCTGTTGCTATTGGAAGCTGCTATGGCTCGGGTTTGTATTGCACTTTTTGAAGTCCTGACCTACTTACACGAAGGACACCAGATGTTTTGTCATCTAGAATTCTCATACTATCAAGATAAAGGAATCCAAAAGTCCCTTTTTATGCCTTCAAGATGGATGAGAGTTTGTCACATGCTGCGATTTGTATATAAAATGGGATCAAAAGGTTGAGTTACACAATTAGAGTAACTTTCCCTTCAACCCAGAACATCTCCCTTCTCTACTTAATAAGATTCAACTTCACAATATCTCGTAGAGAAGCGTGTACTTTGAATCAATGAGTCATTTCTTAGGGGATCACAAGTTCTTTTCTAGTATCTCCTTAATCAATTTAGAACAAACGAACTCCCTTCACATGTAAAAATTTAAAGGTGAAAGTCACTAAATTAACTTATAACAAAATTTCTCTTTATCTGGTCTAGCATCAGATGAATTCACTTTCGTTTCAGTTCATTCTTTTTATTTATGTGTTAGGTAGAGAAAATATAGCTAGAATTTAATAGTCAATTTCGGCGGCTGACAATTCCTACATGATCGCACAAATAAGGTCATGGTGGACAATAGGAAGAAACTTGGTGTAGCTAAGGCCTATGACCCTACAAGTTGGATTCTATGAGTCTTAAATGATCATTTGTGTAAGGTTATTGCGTTTTTAGATAAATAATCTTTGTTTATATGTGAGCGCGATTGGTCAATTATGCATAGATTATGAAATTCCACCATTTTGTGGGTTAAATAGATCATTCAGCTATGTATATGGTTTTATTCTACTTCAATGCAAATGTTTTGGCTTTTTTCAATATTTATTTGGAAAAATGTCAATTTTAGTCTCTAACTTATCTAAATCGTGTCGTTTTAGTCCTTCACCTTTCAAACGTGCCGCTGTAGTCCAAAGGTTAGACGATAGTGTCATTTTAGTCCAAAGGTTCTCCAAAATGAG
>JAYMTH010000219.1:0-25179 GCA_036897465.1 Pelargonium australe
CAGATCCACCTCCACTACCAGCCACACCCCCAAATTGACCCTTTTGCCCCCCAACGGATCCCCAATTTCCCCCAACTGCCATCCCCTTCCCCTGCTTTTCAATTTCACGGCGTCCCCACTCCGGTCAAGCCCGATGCCGTCGCCGAGTCCCATAACGCCTCAGTTTCGTCAGCCGAGGCGTCGAAGCCCAGGTGGGTTTTTCCTAATTTGAGTTTTTTTTTTTTTGATAGAGGAAATAAAGTTTGGATTTTTATTATTTATAATCTCTGTTGTGATCCTGAAATTTAAAGAGAATAAAAATGGTAGGGAGTGAGGAAATGGATATTCTGTGTTTTTTTTGTTATGGTAATTTTGCTAATTTGGCATTGAATTCATAACATGGTTTTCAGGTTTAGTCAGTTTGGGGAACAATTGGAGACTTCAATTATATTATTCTACTGGTTATTATTCACAATTTCACATGATGTTGAATATTTTACAATAAATTATTCATCCCATATGTAATGTCTCCAATGAGATGCTTGTAACCATTGTGAGTCCAGATATGTAT
This sequence comes from Pelargonium australe, assembly GCA_036897465.1. Classification (NCBI taxonomy): domain Eukaryota; kingdom Viridiplantae; phylum Streptophyta; class Magnoliopsida; order Geraniales; family Geraniaceae; genus Pelargonium; species Pelargonium australe. Next base: position 551 of record JAYMTH010000219.1, read on the forward strand.
CATCTAGATATTCTGGTTGTTTATTGTAATGAAATAATGATTAGATTGATGCTTGAATTTTACATGAGTTTATTGCAGTAATCCAACTAAAGCTAAGAGAAGAGGTGGTCCGGGTGGTCTGAACAAACTTTGTGGTGTAACACCTGAACTTCAGGTCATTGTTGGCCAGCCAGAAATGCCAAGGACTGAGGTCGAGTCTCATGGATTTACATTATTGGTTGTAATTTGTTCATTTTCTTAGTGTTCGTTGCCCCTTACGTGTCCCGATGTTGTTTGGTTCAGATTGTGAAGCAACTATGGGCTTATATAAGGAAAAACAATCTTCAAGATCCGAGTAACAAAAGAAAGATAATATGCAATGACGAGCTGCGTTTGGTATTTGAGACAGATTGTACTGACATGTTCAAGATGAACAAGCTGCTAGCTAAACATATCATCTCTCTTGAACCTTCAAGTATGTATCTGCTATAATTGGGGAGTGTGGATTACTATGTGTGTTTGTATAAAAATAATTGATAGGTTGGCGGATTTCTGTTTGGCTCTTTCAGAACAGCCAAGTTCTAAGAAGCCAAAGGTAGAACTGGAGCGCAAAACACAAAATAGTGAATCTGCTCCTTCTGTTATTATGTCTGATGCACTTGCAAGCTTTTTTGGTGTTGCTGAAAAGGAGATGCTCCAGGCAGAGGTTTATAAACGTCTCTGGGCTTACATTAAGGTCAACCATCTAGAGGTTAGTGATCAGTTGCATAAGATTCAATGTACGTTGGGATAATGGTTGATCCATTTGCAACAAGAAGAAATGTAGAGAACACCTAGTATCTACAGAATATATTTGTTTCTTCCCTAGTTCCCATGGTCAACTAGAATTATGTTGTCGTTTCTTTGTTGATTGTTATTACCTGCTTTCTGGGATACCGGATCAGTTTTGTGGTTGAGGATGTTACTCGGAATATGCATCATCATAGTACCTGCCACCTGGAAGGTTCAGAATGAAACTTGGAACTTGACGAATAGCCAGTCTTTAGCCTTGGGTATCTTGTATCTACTGCCTAAATGTGGGGCTTGAGATCTCAGGTTTAATGCCTGGAGATATTTACCAAGAAGAAAAAGTTGTTGAAGAGTGAGGTAACAGAATGTGGCGACCGCTTACCCTGGCACAAGTTGTGATGGGTAAAGGTCCAGCTGGTAGCTACATGTCAATAGAGACTCTTTAATTTTGTAACTTGTGCTTCCATTGAAACTTGCGATCTCCCATATCCTTTGGATTCATGCATCTTGATATCTGTCTTTGTTATTGATGATCGAACTGTTCATGGAGGCCTTTCTTGAAGCTACATCCATTGTTTGTCGGAGTGTATCAATTGAACCACCATGTTGATAGGAATCACTTGGGATTATGCGTTGGGTTATTGTACTAATTTGGGATCTTTTTCTATTGCTAGCTCCCCAAGTATCTTAAAGATTATTATTAACATTCTTGCTGAATAAGAACTCATATCACATCACACTTTTTTTTTTTTTTTGGCTTAAATACGTTTAGGACCCCTCAAATTCGATGGTGATACTATGTGATGAGAAGTTCAGAGAGCTTTTTGGATGTGAGAGCATTTCTGCTTTGGGGATACCAGAAGTTTTGGCTCGCCATCATATATTCAGAAAACCAACACCGGCTGATCATGTTGGCTGGTAATGAATACATGTTCATATATTATCCAAATACTCATCATCTTAATCTTGAGAAAGGCATGCCTTTCACACAAGAGCACATAATTAAATAGTAGACTGGTTTATATTATGTAAATGGCAAATGGTTATAAAGAGTAGTTTTTTTCAAATTGGCTCGTGTGATTTATCATGAACAATTTGCATAAATTGATGCAGCAGATTTTCTATCCATGTGTTTCTGACTATTAATGAAAGCTGATAAAACTGTTTCGTTGTTGCCTGCAGATTCGCGATGCAGCTGTCGATGCTGATGCAGTATGCATCATGTAAATACACCATGCTGAACACATGCTAAGTTTGTTATGTAGTTTGTTTTGCTCATTAGACATTGAGATGCAATATTGTTAGGTCAAAAGTTGGAACAAGCTGGTAAGTACGGCTCTAGTTGCTTACTATTGTAAACTAGGTTTGTAGAAATGCATAGAGCATTGAACAAAATGAATTTAACTAGCACTCCAAAGATGCTGTATATTTGAAATGTCGATTATTTAGTTCATGAAGCGGTTTTAATCCATCTCTCTTTCGAGATTTGAGCACGAGGATATTCTAAAAGAAATGTGTAGATGCTTGCAACCTAACATACAGATGGATTGGATTGCGGCCCACCAAACACGGGTCTCATGTAGGCGTCGTCAAATCTCCTCCAGTAGGAGTGGATGGTGTGTACTGGCCTTCCTAGTAACATCGACAGACTATCCTTCGCCCGTAGGATGTTTGTTGTCGCAGACTCCTCCATGGACAACAAAGGCAGGAATATGTCATCATCTTCATCGATGCTCTTGTTCCTATTAACGTTCTTGTTTGTAATTGCAACATTCGGAAGCAAACAACATATAAGTGGCTTTGTCAGGAAACCAAACACCTGCACTTGAAATTAACAACATACTATTAAAATCTTGAATTCGTATATGCTATCAATTTAACCATCCAACATGTTATTAATTCTACTATTGAGTTCTAAGGCTATGAATCCAACAACAAAGTTCTGAACACATACTATGGTAGTAAAAAGAACAACAATTATCGTGTTGGTGATCATCGTAGCATTGATCGGATCCCAAGTCAAACCCGAATATGTAAACTTCACAAGCCACAAAAAGAATGATTAGAACATCACATTTCAAGCAATCACGTAACTAATTCAAACATTGGCAACTTTTCCTGCTAGAAGTGCCTTGACCTGTGCAAAACATACGATGATTTCGGACTTCCGAAAACATACCTGTTTAAAAGCTAAAGCAATGGAGACTGCTCCTCTCATTAGCCCTGCCCACCATATGACTATCTACAAACCACCATAGGAAACAATACATTTTCTCCACTGTACACGTAAATTGTTACCTTATCAAACACGTTTAAATATACGAACCTGATTTTTAAATGTGATTGATGATGATCTCTCACCACGACTATTCATGTAATTGGAGATGACAGAAAGTGGGAATACAAACGCTGCTCGCCCGATCAGTATCAAAACAACTATAGTACTATAGATCCCCATTGAAGTTCCAATACTGCAATCAATAGAGTTGAAAATACACACATTTATATCAAACAGAAGGCATCTATCATATAGAAGCTAAAAATGTTTAGACTTGGAATAGAAGTAATTTTTCAGCACATCTTAGGCATCCAAGGTTTGTCCTGATAATAATCCTATAGAAGTTCGAAGGAAATGTAACGATCTTCAATGTTGCGCTTAGTCACTACATGAAAATGCCATGGGCGGCATTGGAAATCTTATACAAGGCTAAGCACCATGAAACTAGGCCAAGTAGATACTTTTTAGTAAGGCAGGTATTCGTGTAAGCATAATGATTCGAGGTACTTAAATAAAGGAAGACATAGAACCTCAGTTTAGTCATCTTCCACTTCTGACTATCAAGAGCATCCATTCCGACGTATAGAAATATGAATGTCTCTGCAATAAATGACATTATTGCAAATACATGCCTGCAGTAGAAAAGGCGGGTTCAATGTTAGATAAATGTTTGCTGAGTTGATCGTCTCAACATAGTGATAACAAAATCTGCTCATACGTGCCTAGTAGTGATTCTTGAACTCTCAGTAACGTTGTGCCACGCGTAATGAGACATGAAAATCCCACAAAAGAAAATGGTGAGAATCCCACTTAGTTCTAGAAGCTGCGCATAAAATAATAATTAATAAACATGTTAGATAAAATTCGCTACATGTGATTCATGATCAGCTCAAACAAATTGAAAGACTGAAAGAACCCAAGATAATGATTCAGAATACATTGCTAGTTCAACTTTCTACAAAGGGTTGGTTCACGGATTGATGCAAAGTTCAAGAATCAAGAAACCATCGACAAATTGATGCACATGAATTGGCTTTCTTGCAATGAAAATTTCAGAATCCAAGGAGACCTCATCAAGAGGATAGATACATCTTTTCTGACGTGAGGATATAGCTTCCTGTTACCACAGTACTTATGAAATGAAGAATATTGGTGAATTTTGTACTCTTATAGATGAGAAGTGCATATTCTATTGTTAAGATTTCTGTTTATAACAAATAATGCAACATTGCACCAACAAAGAAAATGAATGGACTTTCAAGTACATGACATTACCTCAGCCAACATGTAGGATAGGTATGACATTAAAATCATTAAAGCAATTTCACGAATGCTGGAATGCCTGTAAGCAAATAAATATTCAGACTTTTATATGTTACATAGAGAACTCACCTGAATCGAGAAGTAAAATCAGTTTCAATATTTCTGCTGCTTTATGAAAATATACATAACGTTTCATGGAATGAGTACTTACCTTCCAAAGTATAAAGTTTTTAGGGCATATGATGTCAAAAGTCCAGACTGCAAGAAACCAAGAAACTATCAAGCTGAGATGAAAGTGACTTTCACATGTGGGTATTAACAAAATGCTCAAAGCAATGCATTTTCATAAATTGTAAGTAGGATGAGCTTAGAGATATCGTGAAGGAAATAATTCTCTGGTGGTCCCTTCTAATAGTGTACCATGTTAATTTCATATGATAAGTCTGCAAAAGTTATCCCCGCATTCAAGGTTCAAGTTTATCATATTCTTTCGGTAATTATACTTATTTAGTTTGGCATCAGGGAAAATGCTTAAAGGCTATAGATCAAGAACAATATACAGCTTCTATATGTCTTTCATCAAGAACACTAATGTTCATAAAATCACAACACACAATGTCAACTTTAACATAACGGATCAAAAGTATTTGCTCATTTCATCTTCTACTACCTTTCATGCCTGAACGCGTCACAAACTGAAAATCTAAACTTACTGAGGCGCCAAGAGCAGTGCTCGTGAAGAATAGGTAAAAGAAATCTCCAACAACTTCGAGGACTATCTTAGCGCTAACTTTAGTAATATCAATTTTTTGAATTGCATTGAACAGAACAACTGATGTTGCATCATTCACCACGCCTTCCCCAAAGACTAGACTGTATAGCAAAGGGGTTTCATCTTGATGGAGAACCTATATGCATAGATAATTTCAACTATGAAAAGAGCAATAGCCATAGTCAGAAGACAGACAGAAGTCACAAAACAACCAACCTGGAGTGTACAAACTGTATCAGTTGACGAAAATATTGTTCCCACAGCTGAATCAAAGAAGTATATATTCATTTGCAACCACAGGTCATATTACACATGAGATATCATCAATGCAAAGAGAGTGCTCCCATACAATTACTGATAAAATATTATTACAATAACTCGGCGAGATTCTCACCAAGATAGTCCCTTGCAGTGAGACCTGGGAAATTCAGTTTAGGAAACAGCCACCAACTGCCTACAACATCAACATGAACCAAATTGAAGTGAATCCTATAACATGCCAAATTGCCAATGGCCAAAGAATGAATAATGCTTTGCAACAAACTATGAGTATACTCATTCAATGAGTAAAAATTACTACATCAATGCGGATATTACCAGCTGTTATAATGGATGTTGAGATGAAGACGCCGACTACCCCGAATAGCATGATTGTCAAGAAGTTCTGGAAGAAGTGTTTTTTCTTGACCTGAAACCTGTAGTGAGCAAAGTTGTTGAGTAACTAACTAAGAATCCAGGTGAGTCATTCAAGAAATTGAGTGGAAAACTTGTCTCACCCAGCATTGAATATGATGGGTGGAAGGAGATAAATGAAGAAAAGTTCTTCATTGAACACTAGGATGTGAGAGTTTTTCCCCTTGCTAAAAACCAAAATTATAGTTCCAGTCAGGCCTCCCTGCAAAAATGAAAAGTTTAGAGGAATTTTAAAGATCAAGTACAGAGATTTGGTAGTTCTCATCCTAATCATAGTGCATATAGTAACCAATGTATAAAAACCTAATGATAGACAAAATATTGAATTCTAGAGATGTGCTTCCTTGTTTTGGCACAAGGAAGTAGCTCTCAGCCTGTAGCAGCAAATCAATTGTCAACCTTTAAATTCACTAAATCACCAACTTAAAGTACACAACAAATTACAAGCTCCATCATATCAATTATCACAAGCTCACATGTAGAAAAAGTTGCAATTTTGCCACATGGGTTTGTAAGCATTTCCAGTCAGGACATTTATCAAACACTTAACATGCATACCCAGAAGTTTCAAAACATAGAACAAAAACAGGAAGAGTGGAAGGGTATAAATACAGTACGATGAAAATGGCAGTTATGGATTCATTGACCCATCGATTCTCTTCAAGCAAGTGACCAACGAGGAGACAGATGCAGAGAACCGCCACAAACATGGAGAGTGGCACCACCTGGGCATGCTCTCCTCCAAAATTCTTTGCTATTTCAGTTATAAAATTTGACTCCATTATAAATTTCAATCGAAAGGGCATTAAATTCTGTATACTCTGTCTCTGTTCTTATTCTTGTTTCTCATCAATCTGAGAATGGTAAAAGAGAGTGATAAGAGAGAAGTAGAGATTTTGATCATGACATGATGTTATCAGAATCTACAGACAAGAGTAGCTTCGGTGTAGCCTGTATAGGCTGACACGTGTGGCTACAAGCATGTAGGGAGCACACGTGTGATATTGTATCGGAAGTTGAGGATTATGAGATTCCGAATCCTTCTTATCATGAGAAGGAATTTTGGCTGCTACTGTAACTACAAAGGTGCAACATTGAGTTTTGGACCGACCGGACATTGTTTCAAATCTCAATTCAAATTAGTAAACTTTAGATTTATGATGCAACACTTGAAACATTTGTAATGGAAACGTAGGCATCAACAAAAAAAAAAAATCACTAGTCTACGGCTTGAAACACGGCCCCAAGTACGCTCCATCAATTCAATCATGTCAGCAATCTTATCTAATGGAAAAATCCGAGCTGTAGTTTTCATGATGTCAAATGCCCGAGTGGATAGAAGCTCACATTTCTACATGATGTTCTAGCTTCGACCCGCCTCTAAGTTTGAGACATTGATACTAACACACATTAGATCAAATAGTTCAAGTGTTTTGAATTTCTTTTAATATCTCAAATTCGAGTATCTTATTGTTGACCGATGGAGTGAGATATCTCGATTAAAAAAGGTTGTTTTTGGTTGATTTTTGATGCATCAAATTGTAAGAAAACAAAATTCAAGACCTAACCTTATCTTTTGGCACATCATCTCTTGCAAAATTAGTGGATTGGGATCTCAAAACCTAGAGCCCAACCAAATGCAGTACCTACTCACCAACCACAACCAGAGTGGTTAATTACCTTTATGGCTCCATATCTACATTTTCAGTAAATAAGTCAATATAGGAGTTTGAACTTTGAAGTTTGTTCACTTTTCTCTGTTATGCCATACTGAGTTAAAGCTTATGTTCACTTTATTTTATGTTTCTTATTCATTTAAATTTTTTTGTGCTTCCTAACTTATTAATCTATCTCACAAGTTATAGTGGAAAAAAAATAATAATCAAACATCATCAACTTATTTTGCATATAAAAATTTGTATGCAGCCTGCAATAGTTACTAAGACATCTCCAATAAATAGTACCCTACTACAAAAATACTCGAACCAAGATCTTAAAAATAAAATTCAAAATTTTTAAACTGTTTGAGTCGATCGTTACTAGCAACTCAGACAACTGTTTTGGAATAAAGACAAACGCGAGGAGGTAGTAATTTCCTGTGATGCAGAAACGGTGTTCAGTATTTGAGCCTCTCGAGAGTGGACACGAATCGCAATAACAAGAAGCTTCCAGTTCTACCTTCTACGCAACGCTGCTATTCACGGTAACTGCTACGCTGCACCTCACTAACCAATGCCTGGAAACCAGCAATAGTATTGGATACAGCTATTTTCACTATAAATGTGAATGCACCAGTCTGAAAACATCGCCGGAACTACCAAACCACCGCTTCATCTGTCCAATCCCACCGGTTTAAACCAGCCGGAGAAGTTTACCGGCAATGTGTAGTGCTCGCGCCTCTCTTGTGTACTCAGCAGCTCTGCTGCTTGTTCTTCACTCACTAGTAGCTCTGGTCTCTTCTCAGGGATCTACCACGCCCACTCCTTGGTCTACACTAAGTGGTCAGTCTTCGCCTATCTCTGATTGTGCTTTCTTTCTCTATTTTTTTTTTTTTTTGTTTGGTTGCTGAGAAAGTAGAGGGAAAGTAAGGACGACGATCAAGCTCTGAATCTGAGTGATTGCTGCTGGTTTCATCTTCTAATGATTATGATTTCGAAGTGAGATTGTTAGTTGAGTGAACATTTTAATTTCCGACGATGATCAAGAAATTTTGAGAACGTTGAGTCTTTTAAATCATTTTGTTTTCTCATTTTCTCGACAAGGAAGTGGATGTTCTTTTGTTGTTGTTGCCGATGTTGATGATGATGAGAAATCAGGAAAATAAAATTTGCAGATTGTATTTTTGTTCTCACAAATGCAGTTAGGGATTCAAATCAAGCTCCACGATTACTGATTACATGGCCTCTAATCTCATTCATTTGGTTCATTTTGCAGGTGATGCACCTCTTGTCATAGCGCGTGGTGGCTTTTCTGGGCTTTTTCCAGATTCTAGTTTAGCTGCTTACAGTTTCGCATTGATGACTAGTTTACCAAATGTAATTTGGTGGTGCGATGTGCAATTGACAAAAGATGCAGCCGGAATATGCTTCCCAGATATGAAGCTAAATAATGCTTCTGATGTATCAAATGTTTTCAAAAATAAGGATAAAACTTACCTTGTTAATGGGGCTCAAACCAAAGGATTCTTCTCTTTGGATTTCACCCTCTCCGACTTATCGAATGTCTTCTGTAAGTTCATTTTATCCTAAACATCTTTCTTTATATTCTAACTGGCCATGCCAACTATTTTGTGAACCAACTGTGAATTTTTAATGTCACATTGAATATGTCTGTCTATGCTGTGTCTTTTTAGCTCTTTAACTGTTTTATCAACTCATGGGTTTATTTCAATGGTCTTTTTCTGTTATAGAAAGAGCTAGCTAGTGGGTTATTCCTGAATTTTTGAACTCTTATTGCTGCATATTTTTGTTATTGCTGGTCATAGTGGTTACTACAAAAGTATTCTAAGAGTTTATATTGGTACTGGGCAGTGACTCAAGGAGTATATTCTCGAACTGAAAGGTTTGATGGTAATCTGTTTCAAATTTCCACCGTTGAAGATGTTGTTGCCTCACAATTGAAACCACCAGGCTTGTGGCTGAATATTCAGGTAAATATGTATCTGAGCAACATTAAATTGGCGGCCTTTTAAAAAAAACTTACAATCATGTATCTTGGCTATTGTTTTGAAGTTTGAACCAACTTTTTGATTGTTGAACGCCTGCAGCATGATATGTTCTACATGCAACATAATCTGAGTATGAGAAGCTATGTACTTGCGGTATCTAAACGTGTAGTTGTTAACTATATCTCATCACCAGAAGTGGGATTCTTGAGAAGCATAGTGACACAATTTAGCCCAAAGACTACAAAATTGGTTTTCCGTTTTCTAGGAAAAGATGAGATCGATCCATCAACCAATCAGACTTATGGTTCCGTCTTAAAAAATCTTACATATATAAGGACTTTTGCCTCGGGGATTCTTGTTCCAAAAACTTATATATGGCCAGTAGATGAAGCTATGTATCTACAACCTCATACCACGCTTGTCTCTGATGCTCACAAGGCAGGACTGGAAGTGTTTGCGTCAGATTTTATGAATGATGTACCGTTGAGCTACAACTATAGTTATGATCCACTGGCCGAGTATCTGTCTTTCATCGACAATGGCAACTTTTCTGTTGACGGTGTGCTGTCTGACTTTCCTATTACTCCGTCAGAGGCTATAGGTGAGCTACTGTCATCTTCCTCTAGTGACAACAAGTTCCCCTAAATAACATGCATGTGTACGAAACCAAAACAATTTTTTCATTTTATACTTACATTTTCTTCTTTTAAACTCAGTTAAATGGTAAATCCACTCTGAAACCAATGGAGCTTCTAATTTCATTTAGTCAATGATATTGTATTATTTTCTATTTGTGCAAATTAATATTTTGTTATCCATTGAATTTTAAATTTTTAGTCTTGGCCATTATGATCACCAAATATACTTGCTATACTAATTTCTTTTCTCATAATGCAGATTGCTTTTCTCATCTTGGCAAAAATGATTCAGCTCAAGGTATGCCACTTAATTGGTGCTTTTGATGCCTCCTTAATTGGTGCTTTTGATGCCATCTTGGCTAAAGCCAATGCTTTATTTGCCTTGTGCTTGAGGCGGCCTAAACAGTTGAGAATATAATTGCATGTTGACCTATTTGTTTTACCTTGATCATGCTCCAGTGAAGACACTCGTAATCTCAAAAAATGGAGCAAGCGGGGACTACCCTGGTTGTACTGACATGGCGTATACTACAGCTATTTCGGATGGTGTTGACATTCTTGACTGTTCTGTTCAAATGGCAAAGGACGGGACGCCATTTTGCTTAGGCTCCATAAATCTTATTGAGAGCACAACGGTTGCTCAGTCTGATTTCAGCAATCGTTCAATGAATATCCCAGAAATTAAGACTGGCAGTGGAATATATACATTTAGCTTCACATGGGATGAGATTCAGACCTTAACACGTAAGTTGAACTTGGTTTTCATTTGCCTGTTTTTTAGTGCAATGATGTACAACGTCCTTATTAACTTCGCTAGATGGTAGAAACATTTCTTGCTTCATGAGATTTCTACTTCAGGGAGAATGATTTCAGTGGTTTTACCAAGACGAAGATATGCATCTTTCTCCCTTTAGTAAACATGTAAAGGTCAAACCGTCAAAGATTAATTTTAGCTTTTAAAAGAAACTCAGATTCGTGTACAAAGCTACTTATTCATTTAGATTGTGTAAATCAGTGGTTATTATGGCAATCAGAGCAATTTGTATTGCATGTAGGTATACTGCGCTGATCCTTAAAATTAGGATTGTAATTGTGTTAAAGAGCTGTGATACGTATGTTCAATATAGACATAAAGGATTCAAATTATTTGGGTAAGGTTCCGAAAAGAACTGAATAAGAGGAATTTACTATGATAGTACTATGTTATGGAAAGTCTTTTGTCGCTCTGTTAGGTTATCGGAAGATGCCGGTTGTTCTATACTGTTTGATAACACTGAATGTCTGGACATGTGAAGCTATTTTTGTATATGCTTACCTTTGTTATCTTTGCAGCGGCAATATCAAATCCATATTCTCAATACAGTTTGTTCCGGAATCCCAAAAACAAAAACAAAGGGAAGTATCTATCTTTAGCTGACTTCCTGTCCCTGACAAACAGCACAAGTTCCCTTACCGGTGTCTTGATCAACATAGAGGTGAGATTTTCCATGCTGGGGACATCCAATCTCTTTCCAGTTAGCTGTCAATACATGGCTGTTTAAACTATAGTCACTCAATGGTCGCAAGCAACTGAAGAGGAACTAACTGTAATATTCTGAATATCATATTGTTGTGCTAAGGCCCACCCCATTATTGTACCCTTGAACTCAATAAAATTTCTAAGACAAAAGGAATACATTTTAGTTGGAAACTTCATAGGCTGTCCCCCATCCACCCACAGCACACCGGGATTCTATAGAATACTTACCGAGTCATTTATAGTTGCTATATTCACTGCTTTGCTTAGCAGTCATAGAAGGTATTTATATTATTACAAATGTTTAAAAATGAAGGCTACTTATTTGTTCTGTTTAATTTTTTTATTTTTATCAGAATGCAGCCTATCTTGCCGAGAATCAGGGTTTAGGTGTTACTGATGCTGTCCTTGATGCATTGAGCAAAGCTGGATATGATCATAAAACCACCCAAAAGGTCATGATTCAGTCCACTAACAGTTCTGTTCTAATGAAACTCAAGGAGAAAAGCAATTATGAGCTAGTCTACAAGGTCGATGAAACAATTCGTGATGCCCTTAACTCGGCCATTAAGGATATCAAGAACTTTGCTGACGCTGTGGTTGTAAGCAAGGTTTCAGTCTTCCCGGATAACAATAAATTTCTCATCAGTTCTACAGATTTAGTGTCCAAGCTACAAAAGGCTAACCTCTCTGTCTATGTGGAGGCCTTCAGCAATGAATTCCCTTCTCAAGCATGGGACTTCTTCTCAGATGCTACTGTAGAGATCAATTCATATGTAGCGGGAGCGAGTGTTGATGGTGTCATCACAGATTTCCCCAAGACAGCTGCTTTATACAAAAGTAAGTGTAGTCAAATAGAATGTTGTTTATCTAAATATGCTGATGTTCATCAAGTTTTACGCTTGTCGGGGTTCTCACTCTGTACTTCAATTTATCTTTCTATATGTCCAAATAGCTTTACGAAAGTCGGATTGACAGTTTATGCTATTCTTGTTTGCTCAAAGTCATTTATATGTGCAATGCAGGGAACCTATGTCTAAACTTGGGCACAAGCACACCTGCTTACATGAGCCCTGCTCAGCCTGGCAGTCTTATGCAGCTCATAACTCCTCAGTACTTGCCACCAGCTGAGGCTCCATTTCCAGTGTTGACAGAATCTGATGTTTCCGAGCCACCTTTGCCTCCTGTTGTAGCTAAAGTTCCGACTTCCACTCGTGGTGGGGCAGCTGCACCTCCAAAGTCGCCAAATGGACAGCCTAAGAGCTGTGCAGGCGTTTTTATTTCGAGTCTGGCTATGCTGCTTGCAGCTTTTTTCCTATTTTGAGACTGCAATAGGGTAACATGTGTGATCATTTTCAAGCAGCTTGCAGCTTATGCCACATAGGTAATCTAGTTTTTTTCTTCTTAGTGATTGGCTCTGAATTCTTTTGTACTGTAGGTATCATCAAGGTATGTTCATTCTTCCCCATTTAATTTAAGAACAAAAATCCGCTTTCACAAGAGTGAATTCTCATTAGTTGGCTGCGTGTTTTTTCTTTGTTGATGTCGAGTTTACATATTCATGAATCACCATCACTTTTTTTTGTGTCCAGTCTGATGTAGAATTTATTTAGAGATGAAAAATGTTTGCTTCAGTTCATATATTGATAAAAATGTCAGGTGCATGTAGAAAATTTGAATGAGCTCAAATCAATGCCCAAGATAGCCAACTTCTGAACTGTATTGATAAGGTCTCTCAAGGCATGCTTGCTAGAGACAAAATTGAGAGCTACATTGCCATTTGACCTCTCAATTTGTTTATTTTTAACACTTAACTACCTAACAACCATGACTATTTCAGCTGCATAAGCTCCCCATCACCATAATCACAAGTAAAATAATGGTAATTAATATTACTAATTATTTTTTCAACTAACTACAGTTTGGAGTACATACACTAGTGCTATGTAAAATATACTTTCCTTAATAATGCTTTTCTTTAGCACTTGACTACCTTAATTGTCAAAAAAAGGCTTCACAGGGAAATAATACTATTACTTATATGTATATGAACACCAATTAATTAGTAGTTAATTAAGCTCTGATTACAAAAAAAAATGGTAGTTAGGCTGAAGGCATTGCAATCCGCGGCTCACTAGCCAGTACGTCAACGCGTAGCAAAGAACGCAAGTCTTTTATTTAATCGATCAAACAAGAACATTTCTATACAAATAATATATTTTTTGTAGCATAAATACCAATAAATGTTCAAAAGATCATAGAACTACAACGAAAACGACCAATTCATCGTCTCTGTGTTAGGCATTTCCTGGCCGGAGATCATAGAATGTCCAGCGCCGGCGCCGGTGCTCTGTTCTCAGCTGCTCTGCTTCTTGTACTTCACCACTCCCTTCTACCTCTAGTCTCTTCTCAGGGATCTCCATCTCCTTGGCCTACACTTTCTGGTGATCAATCAATCACTCTTCAACCATGCATATATGTATATGTCCATACAATATATTGTTCATTTGATTCGTTTTGCAGGTGATCCACCTCTTGTCGTAGCTCGCGGCGGCTTTTCAGGCCTGTTTCCAGATTCTAGTACAGCTGCTTATAGAGTGGCATTGATAACTAGTTTACCAAATGTAGTTTTGTGGTGCGATGTGCAGCTGACAAAAGATGCAACTGGTTTATGCTTTCCAGATATGAATCTTGATATTGCTTCTGATGTATCAAATTTCTTCAAAAACAGAGAAAATACTTACCTTGTTAATGGGTCTCCTACCTCTGGTTTCTTCTCTATTGATTTCACTCAAAATGACTTGTTCAATGTCTCCTGTAAGTTCATTTTATCCCAAACATGATCTTGTTTATATTGCTTGCCATGTGAACCAACTATATATGAAGTTTATGGTATGTGTTTTCTGATACTGGACAGTGGTACAAAAATTACTTTATCGAACTGAGCGTTTCGATAAAAATTTCTTCCCAATTCTCACTGTTGAGGATGTTGCTGCGCAAATCAAACCACCAGCTGGTTTGTGGTTGAATATTCAGGTAATTATTAATAAAATTGTTAGTTTCTTGGTCATTGTTTTGAAGTTTGTAGCAGCCTTTTGATTGTTGTATCTCTGCAGCATGATATGTTCTATGCACAACATAATCTGAGTATGAGAAGCTATGTACTTGCGGTGTCTAGCCGCGTAGCTGTTAGCTACATCTCGTCACCAGAAGTGGGTTTCTTGAGAAGTATTGTGGCTCAATTTAGCCCAAACGCTACGAAATTGGTTTTTCGTTTCCTAGTGAAAGATGAGATTGTGCCGTCTACTAATCAGACTTACGGTTCCCTCTTAGGAAATCTTACATTTGTAAGGACTTTTGCCTCGGGGATTCTTGTCCCGAAGACTTATATATGGCCTGTAGACGAAGCTATGTATCTGCAACCTCATACCACACTTGTCTCGGATGCTCACAAGGCAGGACTTGAAGTTCATGCGTCGGATTTTATGAATGATGTTCAATTCAGCTACGACTATAGTTATGACCCGCTTGCTGAGTATCTGTCTTTCATTGACAATGGCAACTTCTCCGTTGATGGCGTGCTCTCTGACTTCCCAATCACTCCCTCTGAGGCCATAGGTGAGCAACCATCTTCTTCCACTAGTGACAAACTATACTATTCTATGCTAATTTCACTTCTTGTAATATGCAGATTGCTTTTCTCATCTAGGCACAAATAATTCAGCTCAAGGTATGTTTCTTGATGACATATTTGAATAACAGCACATTGTTAGAATATAAATGCTGATCAATTTGTTTCGCCTTGATCACGTTACAGTGAAGGCGCTTGTTATCTCAAAGAATGGAGCGAGCGGGGACTACCCTGGATGTACTGAGATGGCATACACAACAGCTATTTCGGATGGCGTTGACATTCTTGATTGTTCGGTTCAAATGGCAAAGGACGGGACACCATTTTGCTTAGGCTCCATGAATCTTTTTGAGAGCACAACGGTTGCTCAATCTGGTTTTAGCAATCGTTCGATGAATATCCCAGAAATCAATGCTGGCACTGGAATATACACCTTCAGCTTGACATGGCCCGAGATTCAGACCTTGACGCGTAAGTTAAGAACATTGATAGTCTAAACATGTGATCATTGTATTTCTCTATATACTTACCTCTGTGATCTCTGCAGCGGCCATATCAAATCCATATTCACAAATGAAATTGTTTCGGAATCCGAAAAACAGAAACAAAGGGAATAGGTTTCTATCTTTGGCGGACTTTCTCTCTCTGACAAACAGCACAAGTTCACTTACCGGCGTCTTGATCAACATAGAGGTAACATTTTTCATGCTTGGTAATTGGTATGCACAAACAAAAATCATTGTTAGAAATGTTTACATCAACGAATTCTACTTACTATTTGTTCGATTTCGTTTTTTCGTTCTTTTTTCAGAATGCAGCCTATCTTGCTGAGAATCAGGGCTTAGGAGTAACTGATGCTGTTCTTGATGCATTGAACAAAGCCGGTTATGACAACAAAACCACCCAAAAAGTCATGATCCAGTCCACAAACATGAGTTCTGTGCTAATGAAATTTAAGGCGAAAGGCAATTACGAGCTTGTCTACAAGATCGATGAGACTATCCGCGATGCCCTCAGCTCAGCCATTGATGACATCAAGAACTTGGCTCAATCTGTAGTCATAGGCAAAGATTCTGTCTTCTTGGACAACAAGAAATTTCTCACCAGTTCTACAGATTTAGTGTCAAAGCTGCAAAATGCTAGCCTCTCTGTATATGTTGAGACCTTTAGCAATGAGTATCTTTCTCAAGCATGGGACTTCTTCTCAGATCCTACGGTGGAGATCAATTCCTATGTCGCGGGAGCGAATGTTGATGGAATCATCACAGATTTCCCCAAGACAGCTGCTTTATATAAAAGTAAGTGTGCTCAAATAGAAGATCATAAGGTTTTTGTTTGTACAATTGTTGTTTGTTCTAAAAGTGTTTTATGTGTGGAATGCAGAGAACTTATGTTTAAACTTGGGAAACAACACGCCTGCGTATATGAGGCCTGCACGGCCTGGCAATCTTTTGCAGCTTATGAATCCTCAGTTCGTGCCACCGGCTGAGGCTCCGTTACCAGTGTTGACAGATTCTGATGTTTTGGAGCCGCCTCTGCCTCCGGTTTCAGCTAAAGTTCCCAGCCCGGGCGGGGGAGCTGCCCCTCCAACGTCGCCAAACGGACAGCCTAAAAGCTCTGCACAAGCCCTGCTTCCGAGTTTGGCTATCCTTCTTGCAGCTTGTTTCCTACTTTGAAACATTTTATGTGCAGCATGACTAGCTAGTCCGGATATTTTTCTTTGGGATCATCTTTGAATTCTTTGAAACGGTACAAAAATACATGTGTGAATTCTTCTACTTATTTGAGTTCATTTCCTCATCTTGTAAATAGCCTTCTATTCCATTTTCTTTATTCATACATTTCAGTTTAAAATCTCTCAAATCTTCCATCACGAATGAATTTCAATAAATAGTCTCGAATTCTGAGACTACTAGATTTGAGTAGTAAGGACTTATTCTTGAAGGACTTGGAGTGTGAGGGTATGGGTGCATGCATCTTAGAGGTGAGCACGCAAAACGCTCCTCTGTGGATCTGTGCGTCCCAGAGGTGCGAATGTATTGGAGATACGTCTTCCTATTGGTTCGCTTGGGTCCCACGTGTAGGGGTTGGAGGCACTAGAGTATGTCCCTTGAGTAGCACATGTGACCTTGAGAGCCTATGAAAGTGTTCAGAAGACATTCTAGAGGTATTGAAGGGTTCGTGAGAGGTGCAAGACCCCCTTGCGGGCACGTAGTCATGATTTAGGAGGAGGTTACACAGGGTGAGGGTCACCACATGACATTTTAGGATGTGCAAAGACCCCCTTGCATATACATGCCGGTCTCATGATGTCTCAATAAGCTATAAAATTTCATGTATGATCTATAATAACGAAAACACAATTATTAAAATTACGCGTAAATAACATGTATATTACTGAAACACATTAACAAGTACATGATAACGTGTGTTTCTCTTATATGTATATAATCATGAGTGAATGGTCGGGAGCGTGAGAATTAAGAAAAAGATGTTAAGCCTTAAGGACACCGTGATCCAGGCGGACAACCTCTATGGAAAGGAGGCACGTCGCGTTGTTTGCACATAGCTGGATTTCTTCCACTGCATGGAATTTCTTCCTCAGGCATTGCTAATATTGATCTTCCCTCTGCTTCTTCAACCTCTACCATTAATATAACTGCAGACATCACAAGTGCAACAAGGCAAAAACTGACCATACCTTTAGATAGGGCCATTTTTAATTCTCACAAACCCACTTCTTACAATTTCTCATTACATTTTTTATACTCTAAAAGTTTGTGTTTAATGTGTAAAAATAGCCCTGCTTTCAAGGATCACCTCATGTTATTTAAGACACCAATTCACCATTTTTATTAGTTCATACAGATAATATATACATACTAATACTAAATTATGACGCCTTCGTATCTTTTATTGTTCGCTTCTAGGGCTCGCATTCGTGTCCAAAATGAAATTTTCAGTTTTGAGACCCCAAAATGGCTTTGACAGACTTTTGGGTTTTTGTCCGTTGGATTCAAAATGTCGTTTTTCATGTATAGGTGATCTCGCAAAGCAAAATTTGAAAATACTTTTATCTAAGTTGTGCACGCGTAACCGTGACCAAAATTGATTTCTCGTAATTTCGACAGTTAAATGGTGTTTGCATTAGATTCGTAGAATCATTTACCCTACTAGTATGCACAGAAAAAAAAAACGTAGATTCACATATGGTTTGCCAAAAAAATTATTTATGGAATCATTTTTCCTTGTTTAATTTAGATCATTAATTTGGTCAAATTTTATGGGTAAATAGACTCTTGTCTTCGTAAATCAATAACATGATTTCACTGAATGAAATCGTAACAGAAAAATGTCAATGTCATCGTTAATTAATCATATAAAATCATTGCTATATATAGATACTAATCATAGTAGTTTATAGTAATAATTAGCACAAAGTATATAAGTTTTCCTTAAATCCACCTTCTAATATATAGTATTTAATACTCTAAATAATCATCAATCAAATCACACAAGATAACACAGTCAAGAATCAATCATACCATTTATGTAGTTACCAACAAAAGGTTTTTTCTTCCTCTATATATATATATATATATATTGGCAGTAATTAAACAAACAAAATAGACAACAAAATGGGTTTGGCATTAGGTTTCCCAAAGTCATTGTTGCTGATCATGTTTTGCATAATTACAATGGTTGAATCCAGAAGCAATGTTTTCAATGTGCAGAAATATGGTGCAGTTGCTGATGGAAACACTGATAACACCAAGGTATTACATACTGATAAGTTTACATTCATATTTCATTTCATTTGTTGAAGGTAAATAAATATATTGAAATGTTCTCTCTTCCTTGTTGAATAAATATAGCCGCCTTCTCTAGTTCTTCGTCTACAAATTTATTTTGAACCACCTCCGGTTTTTTTTTATAAGCGGTGGTTCAATCTTCTCTCTTTTATTATCGGCGGTGGTTCAAAAATGTTGTTTTGTGTGTTTATGTAGGCCTTGTTGAATGCTTGGAGAGCAGCTTGTCAATATAGAGGAGACAGTGTGGTTACAGTAAGGATCCCAAGAGGGACATACATGGTTATTGGCCCTGTGGTTTTTCAAGGTCCATGCATCCCCTCCCAAATAGGGTTTGACCTTAGAGGTGTCCTCAAGGCTCCTTCTGGAAAGTCAACCTTTGGTCAAGATTCATGGGTCACCTTTCAGTATCTCAAGGGGTTGACTTTGAGTGGTGGAGGAATCTTTGATGGTCAAGGTACCTCTGCTTGGCCTTACAATGACTGTGCTACCAATCCCAACTGCCCTACTCTGCCTGTTGTAAGTACAGCTTCAATAACAATACTCATCACTTTACTATATATTTGTAGCTAATTAACTTGTAAACTCTTCAATTTGTGATTCTTCTCAGTCAGTGAGATTCAACTTTGTGAATGATTCTAGTGTAAACCACATAACATCCATCAACAGCAAGAACTTCCACATGAACATATTCAAGTGCAACAACATGACAGTTGAGCACATCAACATAAGAGCACCACCCAACAGCCCCAACACTAATGGCATCCACACTGCTCTCTCCACCAACATCCACATCACTGACTCAACTATAGCCACTGGTGATGACTGCATTTCCATGGGACCAGGAACCAAGTTCTTCACCATCTCCAACATCTTCTGTGGCCCAGGCCACGGCATCAGCATAGGCAGCCTTGGGAGGTTGCCCAACGAAGATCCTGTCTCTGCACTGCACATTCACAACTGCACCTTCACTGCCACAACTAATGGCCTCAGGATCAAGACATGGGCTCCCTCGAAGCCGGGAATTGTGACCAATGTCACTTTCGAAGACATCATACTCAACAATGCTTCCAATCCGATCATCATAGACCAGAACTACTGTCCCTCTAAGAAGTGCGACAAAAAGGCTTCATCGGCAGTCAAGATAAGTGATGTGAGGTACAGAAATGTGAGGGGGTCTTCGGCTACAAAAGTAGCTGTGGATCTCCAATGCAGCAGCAGTGTGCCCTGCAACAAGATGGAGCTGAGGGACATAAACATAGAATACATGAATGGTAAAAAAACAGAAGCAGCAACTTCATCTTGTGCTAATGTCAAAGGTGTCCACTACGGAAAGCAAAATCCTCCTGCTTGCATATAGTCCTTTCTCTCCTGCACACTTGTTCCATTACTACTCTTCAACATTACTAGCATTCCTTAGTCCATACGAATATGATTTCTAAAACCCACTTGACCTGCCAATCTTGAACAAACTACACATGTAATATATTATGCAGTACGCTTGAGCATTGCAAAATTTGTTTAATTTTAGCGCTTAAGTTTATACCAACAAGTTAGCTTTGCATCCATGTTTGTATTAATCAAAGGCGACACAGAAAACATAAAGGCCACTGAGCAAGAAATGCTTACACTGAATTATGGAATTGAATAAAGCATGAATGATGAATCCCTGAATTCATCACCACAGTTGACCTCTCTATTTTTGTCTTGCTGATACTGCAAAATAGAACTTGCAAAATTGTTGAACTATATATAATAATGAAGTTGATAAGAGAATGATATAAACATAAAAGGGACAGCATTGAATTCGTCATCTCCACTGATAGAAAAATATTCCCACACAGGTTCCAGATAAACCTCAGCCAAATATAACCTACCTGTTGAAAGTTTTATGTTAAATAAAATTAAAAGCCAAATTGGCTCTGAACTTCACATATATAAATGTCACTAAACTGCTTTGTGGCATGCTCAATGAAAAACTAACATAAATAAACTTTATTTTATTTTATCAGTGCAACCCAGAAGGCCATCTGTTACTGAGATTGGTTGCAGAAAAGGTCATACTAAGTAAACTAATATATACCTGAAGTTTCTCAAATCATGACTTTGCCAGTGTATAAATTCCCCAGATAGCTTAAAAAATCAGGGCACCTAAAACCTTTGACCAAAATGTAGCATCTGAAATAATCAACCTACCTTAAAATCTTTCCCACAATAGTCAATGAAGTTAAGCTTCTACATCTACAATAAAATATTCCTAGGAATTTCCTGTCAAGTTCTAATGACAGCACCGCAATACAGCAATATTAAAGCCAGCAATTGCTTTGGCTTAGTTCTGCAGCAAATAGGAGATGCATACCAGAGCCATGAAATTTCTAATCTCTCTTACTATTCTTGTTTTCTTACTCTCCGACTTGAAGGTCATAACTTCTTGTCATGAAGATGAAAGAGAAGCATTGTTAACTTTCAAATCCCATCTCACAGATCCTACAGATAGGTTGTCTTCGTGGAAGGGTCAAAACTGCTGCAACTGGCATGGTATTCGTTGTTCTGACTCACTTCATGTTGCAAGTGTCATCCTCCGGAATCCTAATCCGGAAAGCTTGCTGATTAACATGAATGGAAAGATTGTTTCCTCTTCCAAGTCAACTGCCATGAATGGTACCATCTCTTCTTCACTCTTCACCCTCACTCATATCCACACCCTCGACCTCAGCTTCAACAACTTCATGTTTTCAAAGATACCCAATGCATTTTCAAATCTCACAAGACTAACATATCTTAACCTATCAAATGCTGTGTTCAGAGATTCCATTACAACCCAATTTGCCAACCTTACTTCCCTAATATCATTGGATCTTTCATGCTCTTTTCTGGTCTCTAATTTTGCATCCATTTCATATAACTTGACTTCTTCTTTGAAAATCGATTCTGGTTCCGGCACAGCTTATGCCAATGCTGGCAATCTCTCTTCTCCCAGTCTTGATTGGTTGCAGGGTATGCGTAATCTCAAGGAACTAATAATCAGTGGTGTTGATCTGTCATATGCATCCAAGTCAGCCCAGTGGGCTAAGCCTATATCCATCCTCTCTAATCTTAACTTTCTCGGATTGTCGAGCTGTAGAATCATTGGAAAAGTTCCCATGGACTACCTTCTCAACCTCACTCATCTCTATTCCCTCCAAATGGATTACAACTATCTGACCTCTGAAATTCCGGGAAGACTTGGCAATCTCAGTTCCCTCTCAATCCTTGATCTCACAAACTCAAACCTACAAGGTCCAGTTCCTCAACTTCCTCAGCTAAGAGAACTTTATGTGGGCAACAATTCTGATCTCAACATTGATCTGAATAATTTTTTTGAGGTTCCTTGGGCTAAACTGGAATTTTTGGATATATCATCCACCCAAGTTTCTGGATCAATCCCATCTTCATTTGCCAACACCACTTCACTGACTTATTTCAGTGCATATAATTGTGAAATTCAAGGGCCTATACCTTCTTCCATTGCTAATCTTTCAAAACTTCAAATTCTGCTGCTTGATATGAACAACATAAGTGGTATTCTTCCGGTGTCAATAGGGAGTCTAAAAAATCTCCAATATCTGTCTTTGATACAAAATTCTTTACAAGGTACAATTCCTGATTCAATTTGTAACATCAGCACTCTCCGGTTTATAGCTCTGTCAATCAACAATCTCACAGGATACCTTCCTGATTGTATCAGCCAGATATCGAATCTCCGCTACCTTGATATTTCCAACAACATGATGATGAAGGGAACTGTTTCTCTGAGATCCTTTTCTCAATTGACACCAGATGCCATAAGTTTGGGATTTAGTGGCTTGACTGTGACAGTAGACCAAAACCCTTTTCCATCCCACTTCCAGCCACAGACATTGGTCCTGAGTTCATGTCAAATAGGGGGTAGAATCCCAAATTTCATTTCTAACCTTACCAAACTTGAATTCCTGTCTTTAGCATATAACAACTTGTCGGGTGAAATCCCTTCGTGGCTGTTCAACCTACCAAGTCTCGGTTACTTGGATCTCTCTTTCAACCTTCTCCAAGGTGTTCTCCCATCTAATATTCAGCTACACTCATACTTTGGCCCCAGCACATTGAATTTAGCAAACAACAACCTTCAAGGACCTATTCCTCTCAAACTTCAGAACATTGAATCCATAAATTTATCCGGGAACAATTTCACAGGCAGCATACCAACACAAATAGATCTTGGAAGCACTATATACTTTTCATTATCAAGCAACAAACTCTCTGGCCAGATTCCACTCTCTTTCTGTCATGGAATGAATGTTTTGGCACTCCTTGATCTTTCAAACAATACACTGTCTGGTACAGTTCCTACCAGCTTAGGCAATTGTACATCTCTGGTTTTTCTAGACCTCAGAAGGAACTACCTGAGCGGACGAATTCCGGATGAGCTTGGGGAAGTAAGAAGTTTGAGTTATCTGGACCTTAGCAGCAATCACTTTGATGGCTCTTTTCCAAGTCTTGTTCAGAAGCTTCAGAATTTGATGGCTCTTAACATGGGATATAACAGGTTTGAAGGAAAAATTCCACAATTCATTGGTGACCTCCAAAACCTTCACATTCTTGTTTTAGAATTTAATTCTTTCAATGGATCAATCCCTCGAGAGATAAACATGTTAGAGAAGCTGCAATTCATAGGCTTCTCAAACAACAAACTCTCTGGTCCCATCCCCGACAGATTAGACGGTCTGAAGATGCTAAGAACCAGACCGGAAGATGGAAGTATTCTCGGTTACATTATCTCTTCCATATATGCTGGTGTGCAACTAGATATGAATATCAAGGGATCATCATATCAACTTGAGGTGGTCCGCACATACCATAGTGGAATAGATCTCTCATGCAACTCCCTGACTGGGAACATTCCATCAGAGATTGGCCTTTTGCAGGGTCTCTCTATGCTGAACATCTCACATAATGCTCTCTCTGGCGAAATTCCAGACAGCATTGGCAGAATGAGCGGCTTGGAATCTCTGGACTTGAGCTTCAACAATCTGAGCGGTGAAATCCCAACATCATTAAATTTGTTGGATGCTCTCTCTACGGTGAATTTCTCATATAACAATTTCAGCGGGAAGATTCCATCAGGGACACGATTTGACACCTGGTATGGAGATGGTTCTGTGTATATTGGGAATGAATTCTTATGCGGTGCTCCGGGTGGGATAAGTTGCAACAGCAGTAGTGGTTCCAATCAACAGGAAACGGATGACGCTGAGGATGCCAAAGAGAAGCTGTTACTCTACGGAATTGTGATTCTTGGGTATGGCGTTGGCTTTTGGGGGCTTTTCTTGGTATTATATTTGGTGGGGGAGAAATGGAGGAAAAGATATTGGAGGGCCATTGATAAGATAGCATTGAAAATTCTTCAATCTCTGCAACAAAAGTGAAGAAAAGAGACAAGGGCAGTTTATTTTAAACATGTTTGTTATTATGCTGAATAAATCTTGGTGAATAAATAATTCAAAGTCTACTGTACTGTTATTGATCTCTCTCTCGGACGACCCTCTCACATGATAGCTAAGAGACTAATATATATA
>JAYMTH010000220.1:0-25170 GCA_036897465.1 Pelargonium australe
AGCGCGTACAGGTACTAAATTGGGTCGAAAATCAAACTTTGGGTACTAACTCTGGTACAATTAAACTTTAGATACTAAATTGGATTTCAGCGCAAAGTTTGGGTACTATCGGTGCCTTTAACCCTATTTTAAATAACAAGTTTATAGGGACCATTTTGCAATTAACTCAAAAAATGGCTCAAATGATGACTTCACTGTAGAAATAGAACTGACAGGAACGGATAGGCATGAAATCAAAATTAACGTTGTCGTACAATCCGGAGGATGACGTCACCGCCTCCTGTCAGTTCCTTTAAGAATTCAGAATCTGATCTATAAAAAATCAGATCATTCAGTTACTGATACCATTTCGCAAACACTTCTCAACCCATCTTCTTCAATCCTCTGTTGACTGTGCTTCAATGGCAGATCCGAAACCCGAGATCTTCGAGCTCAACAATGGCTCCATGGTCGTCAAGATCAGCAACTATGGTTGCACAATCACTTCCCTCTCTGTTCCTGGCAAAGATGGTACCTTAAAAAAAATTCGGTTTTTGTGAAGTTTTGTTATCGTACTGTTACTGATCATTGGGTTTTTGTTGTTTTTTTGCAGGAAAATTGGCTGATGTTGTCCTCGGATTTGACTCTATTGAGCCGTATCTGGTAATGGGTTCCTATCTGATTTCAGTTTTTGTTGCTGATTCATGAATGCGATTCTTTTTAAAAAATTGTATTTTGATTGTTGTTGTGGAAATTGTTCTGGGTGTTATAGTTTTGAAATGGGTTTTGAGAAATTGGATTGGTTTGATGATTTTTATGATGAACTGAATTCTGGGTAATTTCAATTTTCTTGCATGCATTGGCATTTTTTAATTTCAATTGAGTTCTGTAAGATTGCTGCCTTGCTAACTTGAGGTCTAGTTTCCGGATTTATATCTAAACCCGCACCTTATTTCAGGTTGGTTTCAGGTTAGATATTTACAACATGAAACCCGAATTGACAGCTCTAGTTGCTATAATTATATGGCATGTGAGCTTGAGGTAACTTGTTTGAGTTGGTGAAACAATGCTCTTCAGACCCCACTAGGAACCCGGTGCACTAAGCATCCCTTTTTTTGGCATTTACGAGATTGATGCAACGATAAGGTTGCTAGCATAGTGACTTGTGAGCTTGAGGTAACCGTTTTGAGTATGGAAAACAACTCTCCCAAGACCCGACAATTATAGGGACCTCGAGCTCTAAGCCACCCTTTTATTGGCATAGGCAACGATAAGGTTTCTACCGTAATAAAATGTGAGCTTGAGGTAACCAGTTTGATTCAAGGAAACAACCCTACCCAGACCCCCACAATTGTAGGAACCTCATGCACCAAACCGCACTTCTATTGACATTTATGAGATTGGGGTGAGCTTGATGCAATGATACGGTTCCTACCATAATGACGTGAGCTTGAGGTAACCGGTTTGAGGGAAAACAACCCTCCCCAGACTCCACAGTGATAGGAACCTCGTGCTCTAAGCCACCCTTTTGTTGACATATATGAGGATGAGCTTGAGGCAACGGTAAGGTTGCTACCAAATTGCCATGTGAGCTTAAGGCTTCCGGTTTTAGTGACAGAAACAATCTCTACAAAAGCATTGTTAGTTGGCGCACGTTTCTCCCTAGACCCCTGTACTGGTGTCAGCCTTTGACCTTGATTAGGATTTTCATTTTCATTTTTTGATGACTTTTGGTTTATGCATATTAGTTTTCTTACTTATTAGATGCTTAATTGCTTTTTGCATTTATTCATTTGTGATCAGGAAGGCAAAGGCTCTTACTATGGTTGCATTGTTGGCCGGGTGGCCAACAGAATCAAAGACGGGAAATTTTCACTCAATGGGGTTGAATACACTTTGCCTATCAACAAGCCTCCAAATAGTCTTCATGGTAATGGTTCTAAATGTGTCATATTATTGATATTGTTCTCCGGCTTAGTGTCACCGTCATGTCATTAGTATCATAGGTTGTTTCTCATTTTACATATTACGTTTTTTTATTGAATTACCAATTTGATTTGAGATTCCTCTTGAGCATGAGACATGTACGGAAAAAAAGGCTTAAAAAATTTCACAACAATGGTTGACCTTCATATCAATAATTTTCATTACATTATCCATAGTGTTTGTTTTGTATAAAATTGATACGAATCTTCTTATTTGTTCATATTTCAGGTGGGTTCAAGGGTTTTGATAAGCAAGTTTGGGAGGTAGCTGAATATAAGAAAGGAGACAACCCGTCCATTACTTTCAAGTACCACAGTCGTGATGGAGAGGAAGGTACTATCTCTCTATAATTTGTCCTTCCAATTTTATCCCCACTTTTCAAATGTAAATGTGAATATACATTTTCTTTCTCACAAGTACTTTTATTTGCTTCTAATTTGAGCCCCAAAATGAGAAATAGAGAGAAAATATTCTCCTTCCAATCTTTATCCCCACTTTTCGAATGTAGATGCAAATATATATGTTCTTTTTAGTCATTTCATCATACACAAATTACTTGTTTTTGCTTCTAGAAGTTACTTTGAAGTTTATTCTAACTTTTGAGTAGTGCAACTAAACTTGCTCTTATACTTTTATTTCACATGTCGGGTAACAGGATACCCGGGAGATGTGTCGGTCACTGCAACGTACATGCTCACTTCGAATACGACAATGAGACTCGACATGGAAGCTGTGCCCGATAAAAAGGCCACACCAATCAACTTGGCTCAGCACACCTACTGGAACTTAGCCGGTCACAACTCCGGGAACATACTCGATCATTCAATTCAGATATGGGGATCTAAGGTCACTCCCGTGGACCAGAACACAGTTCCAACTGGTGAGATCATGCCAGTTAAAGGCACGCCCTTCGATTTCACTTCAATGAAGAAGATTGGTACTTCGATTAGTGAAGTTGGGCTAGGTTACGACCACAACTATGTCCTAGACTGTGGGGACGAGAAGTCTGGTTTGAAGCATGCCGCGAAGGTGAAGGACCCGTCAAGCTCGAGGGTGCTTGACTTGTGGACTAATGCCCCCGGGATGCAATTTTACACCGGGAACTATGTGAATGGAGTTACCGGAAAAGGAGGCGCTGTTTACAATAAGCACGCAGGGTTATGTCTCGAGACTCAAGGATTCCCGAACGCCATCAACCAACCTAATTTTCCCTCGATCGTTGTTCAACCGGGTGAGAAGTATCAACACACTATGTTGTTTGAATTTTCTGTTGAATGAGTTGATAGCTATTTAGGGTAGAATTTAGAAGAATAAGGCAAAACTGGTTTTAGCCCTTTAATGTGTGTCTTGTGATTACTCAATACTTTGATGCTGAAATAAAATTATGCCTCTGTTGAAATGTTGAGCAATCTCAATCATTTTGTGTGTGTGTGTGTTGCAATAGCTTCAATTCTCAAGAAATTCACTTCAATCTGAAAGAACAATCATTTACTGTTACCAAAATGTTAACGACCGAGACTCAATAAATTTATAAGACTAATATCCGACATAAACTGTCTTTCTACTTAACGGGCCAAGATAAAGTTGGCATAAACTAACACTATAGAACAATCGAGTTTTTTACCCCGAATGTTTAAGCTAACGAGTCGTATTGCCAAGTCAATTACTTGTTACCGTATGATAGCTAGCACTGACAAATCGAGTTTGGTTTTGGGTCAACTTCTTTTTAGCTTTTGGATGACAATGTGTATCTGAAATCCAATCTAAAAGGAATGTGGATCATAAATTTCTGATTTTACCATTAAATATGCAGTTCATACATATTCTTTTGATATCATTTGATGCAGATATTGTATCAAATTTATTACGGGTAACTCAAAATTACATGAATATGATTTAATCTAACAAAAAATTGATCATATTTTAGTTTACGCAACACGAAACCACAAAATCATGGATTGGGTTCCATAAGTCCTTTGGTTGAGATTTGAGTTCAAATTGCCGACTCTACTAATATCTTATCTCGATGGTTATTTTTGGCGCCAGCGATAAATAATTTGGATAAAATCTGTGAGCCAAACGACCCCTTAAGAGAAGGCCGGTTTCTACAGGTCAAGTGACTTCAATATCTGACGTGGCAAAATTTCATTGGCCTAAGCTACGAACTTGACGTGGCAACCAAACATATATATAACATTCCAATTTTACCCCTCAAATTTCCTGAACCTTCCTCATCTTCCCAATCCACCGATTCAATCAGAGCACCACCAATCGCCACCGCCCGCCACCGCCAAATCCGCCGGCAAAGATGCGTTTCCGTACTCACCACCACCACAAGCTCGTCTTCTCTCTCATCCTCATCCTCTCTCTCTACCCGCTCTCTCTCTCCGCTCGACCCTTCGTCCTCGTCCTCTCCCAAGACGACCTCAAGGACGGACCGGCCTCCCCTGAAGACGGCTCTTCCGGCGTATCAACGACCGATCCCGCTGACTCTGCCGACTGGGACGAGTTTGGCGACTCCGACTCCAAGCCCGAGCACGAGCTCGACCCCGGCTCCTGGCGCCCGATCTTCGAGCCTGACACTCCCGCTGTCTCTTCCGCTTCCGAGTCTGAGCTCCTCTACTACCTCGGCGTGTCTCGCTTGGTGTCCGCAGTGAGCTCCGGTGAGGTAGGCGCCGCGGAGGAGGCTGCTGCGCAGATCGGTGAGGCCGCGGAGGCTGGATGTCCGCATGCGCAGTCAGTGTTAGGGTTTCTGTATGGGATGGGAATGATGAGAGAGAGGAACAAGGCGAAAGGATTTTTGTATCACCATTTTGCTGCTGAAGGCGGTAATATGCACTCCATGATGGCTCTTGCGTTCACGTACTCGCGTCAAGATGTGAGTGCATTTTGTGGATTTGTACATGTTGCTTTGGAATTTTAGTTATCTACTTGAATTTGCATAGAAATCTTTGCTAAATTATCAAAATTTGGCTAACTCAACTCAGAATTCTTTCATAAACTGACTATGAAATTGCTGGACAATTGAGTAAATTGAATGATACAAGGCTTGCTTGCTTAATTTCATCTCTTCCACGATACGGATAAGGAACAGACATGAATTAAACTCTGTTTTACTTACTATAATTGCTAGCAAATGGAGCTCTAGATTTGAAATTTTTGTTCTGTAGATTGCAATACTTTGAGAGTAGAGTGAACTGTGACTAAATATTAGCTTTGAGCTCTTAATTTCTCATGCTGGAATCGCTGTATCATCTTCTAATCTATCTTTTTTTAGTTTTATTGTAGAACTTTGTATTTGAGTTTAGTAGTCTCCTCCTCGCAAAAGTTTTTGTTGCTTCAATGCGTTGAATTTGAAGAATAAAGAACTTATATGAAGCATTAGTTTTTAGCTCTATTATGGAAAAGTTCTCGGTATGAAATGCAAAATAATGATTGAGAAATGTGTTGCACTTTCTGATTTGTTCAAAGGTTCTGCTCTTGACCTTGATGAGAAGAATACACTTCATGCTGTGTAAGAAACATAGATTTAGAAGGTTGGTATTTTGATGGTAGGTTGTAATTTTTGTTGCAGATGCATGAGAAGGCTGTTAAGTTGTATGCTGAGTTAGCTGAGGTGGCCATCAAAAGTTTTCTGATTTCAAAGGACTCGCCTGTGATTGAACCAGTTAGGCTCCACAATGGAGCTGAGGAAAATAAGGAAGCGCTTAGGAAGTCCCGTGGGGAGGAGGATGAGGACTTTCAGATCTTAGAATATCAAGCCCAGAAAGGAAACGCTGGTGCCATGTACAAGATTGGACTATTTTACTATTTTGGCCTTAGAGGATTGAGACGTGATCACGTAAAGGCATTGTCTTGGTTTCTCAAGGCTGTGGAGAAGGGAGAGCCCAGGTCAATGGAGCTTCTGGGAGAAATATATGCAAGAGGAGCTGGAGTAGAGAGGAACTATACTAAAGCACTTGAATGGCTAACGCTTGCATCCAAGCAGCAACTTTATTCAGCTTACAATGGGATGGGATATCTCTATGTCAAAGGTTACGGTGTAGAAAAGAAGAACTACACCAAAGTAAGATTACCTTGGTTCCCTACATATTTGACTAGGCTGTTTTAATGCGTATATATTTTATTGATTATCGTAATAATATCTTTTGAGTAATATCTGTTACGTTAAAAGTCAACAGTTTGAAAAGACATCTGTTACCATAGTTGATCACTATCTGTCTGTCTCTGCCACAGTAATCCTGGGCATAGTTTTCTCTATTGACTAATGTGTAGCGATTTCTATTATATATGTCTGTTCATATACACACACAAAAATATATATAGAGTGCAAGGAATCTAAGCCAAGAGGTTTTTGGCTTAGAGTGAGCCACCAATCAAATTAGGATACCTCATTAAAAATACTTTGATTCAGCAAGGCGCTCTGCACTCACAAATTCATGGTGGTGGGTATAAGTTTTCCTTGTATGTGTGTAATTATGTTTCAGCAGTTTTCTTGCGTTTTATTTATCCATGGCAACCTTTTGTTGTTGCTAAACTTCCAGGAAAAAGAAGCATGTTTGGGCTTCTAATCCTTAGTATAGCTTTTAGATATATATTTATGTCTGAATTTGCCTTATGAGATATATTATACATATTACCGTATTCAACTATTGTTTGTACATTTATTACAGCATTTGTGTAAATGTGACCGTTTAATTCTTTTTTATTACAGGCAAAAGAGTACTTTGAGAAGGCCGCTGAAAATGAAGAGGCCGGCGGGCACTACAACCTAGGAGTGATGTATCTGAAAGGGATCGGAGTAAAGAAGGATGTGAAGATTGCATGCAAATACTTCATACTGGCTGCCAATGCTGGTCAACCAAAGGCATTCTACCAGTTGGCAAAGATGTTCCATACTGGAGTGGGGCTTAAGAAAAATCTCCAGATGGTAAAGTTGGATTTGTTATTTCTATTTGTTTCGCTTTCGCCTTTACATTATCACAACTTCAGACTCGTTTGTTTATGCTTAAATCTCTTTTTCTTTTCTTGTCTACCAAATTGTCCTATTTAAATGCCCTTTGTCTCATCAAATTTCTTTTAAGTTCTATCCTTAAGAGAAGGTACTTATTTGTGGTAATTCGGTAGAGTGGCTTGTTAGATTTAGTTGGGCTGTTGAGTTTTGATTTAATTATCTTTATCTAGTAGTTCCTATTTTAAAGATCATTATATTTTCAACAAGTATCTTTTAAGCTGAATGTTTGAGAGAAGTATCTTAGTAAAACAATTACTGATAAAAGAGTGTCTTGTGATATCTTAATGGCCTTTTATTTAGTTGCCTTAATTAACATGATTGTTTGGGAAGTGAAGTAATGTAAAATCAACATGCTAATTTGTTTACTTTTAGAGAGTACCATTAAGCATATGTGTACATATCTTATGCCTAACTACATTTTTGTTCTAACAAGCTTGGATCCTTTTCCCACCACTACCTACTCATACTCAGATTTGTATGGGTTTACCATACAACAATTTGTTAAGTTATAAATTTTATTACTGGTAGTGTCTTGGTTGGTAGCTTTACCGAGCTGTTTGGCACTATGAATCATTAATTTTTTATTCAATGCAACGATGGGCTTCTTGTGCTTCATAGTTGGTATGAATGATCCAATATGTATTTGAGCTTGTATATACCAAAGCATAAGTTGTCTCTACTTGGTTTCAGGCTACTGCATTATACAAGCTAGTTGCAGAAAGGGGCCCGTGGAGTTCCCTGTCTAGATGGGCGCTAGAAGCATACTTAAAAGGTGATGTGGGTAAGGCCTTCCTGTTGTACTCAAGGATGGCTGAGCTTGGCTACGAGGTTGCACAAAGTAATGCTGCTTGGATTCTTGACAAATATGCGGAGCGTAGCATGTGTGTGGGAGAATCCGGGTTTTGCACAGATACAGAAAGGCATCAACGTGCACATTCTTTATGGTGGCAAGCCTCTGAGCAGGGTAATGAACACGCCGCTTTGCTGATTGGGGATGCATATTATTATGGTCGGGTACGTATCTAAAAAACAACAGTGTGAACAGATGCACATCACCATGCACTTCAGGCTTGCTAATTCTAATGTATTCTAAAGCTGGCAATTTACATTTTACACAAAATCTGAAATCCGATCGGATCCGAACCCCTTCGGATCGGATTCAGATTTTTCTTTATCAGTCTGAACCTGAACATATCTGATTCAAATCCAATCCAAGAAATCCGAATTGCCACCTCTAATGTATTCTCAACCTGATTTTTTTATTTTGTTCTTATTTCCTTCCTTCAGGGTACAGAGAGGGATTTTGATCGCGCAGCAGAGGCTTACATGCACGCCAAATCACAATCTAATGCACAAGCCATGTTCAACCTTGGTTACATGCATGAGCACGGGCAAGGACTCCCATTTGATCTTCATCTTGCCAAACGCTACTATGATCAAGCCCTAGAGATTGATCCTGCAGCTAAGTTGCCTGTCACTCTTGCTCTTACAAGCTTGTGGCTGAGAAAGAATTACGCTGACAGTTTTATGGTGAGTTTCTTTGTTCTGGTTGCTCTTACACTTAACCTATATAGTTTCAGAAATAGAGGATATTGCCAAAAAGTCGGACCTAGCTGGTTTGTGTTAACCATTGCTGAGTTACCTATACCACATTCCAGCACTTCTTGTAGCTTATTCCAACACTACAGAAGTTTGAAAATCAGGTAGAGGCAATGTAGCAAAACATTAGTAGTTCTAAACCTGTAAAGATGTAATTTTACCATTCACAATTCCAGTTTTCACCAAATGGAACCCTGGACCTTAGGAAAGCATATGCATCAAGTTCTATAAAAAGATAATGCTGTCCTTGGCAAATTACCTGTTTTAGACACTTCGCTCTCCCAACATGCCCCAACCATTAGTATCTACTTGAAATTTAGAACTCGAATAACGCATTGTTTAGTTTGTTAAGATGCAAGGGTTAGTTTGCTTCTCCTAATTCCCGCTTTAATATATACTCCTCTGTCCCAAAATAACTGTCTTGTTTCTCTAATACTTTGTCCCAATATGAGTGTTCAACTTTCTTTTTAGGAAATTAGTTGTACATGAATTGCCAATAATATCCTATGATAAGTTGCCCCTTGAGTTTGTCACGACACATGCACATGGGGTATGAGGGGAAATGTCAAACAATAATCAACTTCTCCTTAATTGTTTCCGAAAAGGAATGCATACACTTATTTTGGGACGGAGGGATTGGAAACTAATAAGTTTCTTTTTGCTTGTCCAATCTTAAAATCTTTGTTCACTTTGAAACCCATAGGCTAAATAGATGTCTCGATTTAGAGATGTCTCAATGAAACGTCACTTCCCTCTGATT
Source organism: Pelargonium australe (assembly GCA_036897465.1). NCBI lineage: Eukaryota > Viridiplantae > Streptophyta > Magnoliopsida > Geraniales > Geraniaceae > Pelargonium > Pelargonium australe. The sequence continues at coordinate 9,339 of JAYMTH010000220.1, forward strand.
CTATACATGTAGAAATTTTTGCATCTTTTTCTTAATCTTCCAGAGTGATTTTCACGGTTTTTTGCTAAACAAAGTTGAATTTCATGCATCAACTGTACTCTAATACTTGTTGCATCCAAGGTTGGTTTTATCGATTCATTACCGGAAGTCTATCCAAAGGTGCAAGACTGGATCGATGAAGTGATCTTGGAGGAAGGGAACGCTACAATACTCACACTCCTCGCTTGCCTCCTCGCCGTCATATACATTCAGCGTCACCGCAGGAACGCCGCCGCTGTTGCCGCTGAATTGGCCCTTCCACACCACCCGAACGAGATCGGAGTACCGGCACACAATTAACCGACAATGACAATGACGGTCTTCTGAGGAAAGTTATATTGTGCGACATTATGTACAGTTGTTTGCTTTGGTTGATTAGTGAAAAGAGGTTTTGTGTTAACGGCACATTGTAGTGTAGAGAATCAATCAACGCTATAGGATGTGTGAGGAGTGACAAATAAATGGTCTCTGCCTCCCTTATTTAGAGGAAAGATGTGTTTTACTTGGATTTATTGCATCAAAATCTCTGTTGTGGAAGATATATGAATGATTTTTTTGGTCATCTATTGTTTACAGAAAACATGACACCTAATTGATCATTTCTCGTATTCATCTCAATAAATTTACGAGCGTTGAGCAGTTCTAATGAAATGTCCTGATTTAGTTAGTGGCTTACAATTTGAGTCGGAAATTAGGACCCGATCATGCTGGAGCGGGAAACTCAACCCGAAAATATTCAGGTTTGGTTTGGGAAATAGCGAACTTCCAAAGAATTACATGTATGAAAGTACATGGTAATTTACTAGAACCAAATTTACATATATTTCACTTATCCTAAATCTTTGTCCAAAAATGTTAATGCCAAGATCACTACAACAAACAAAAAAAAAAAAAAAAAAAAAAAAGAATTGCTAAGGATATCATAAACAAAACAACACCAACCATCGTATTGTCATTCATGTTTATCGACACAGAATATGGATACACATCCAATCCATATCAGAAATGGTTTTATTTCTAAACATTCTTCAAAATAACATCAACTCTTTTTCCCAACAATAATTGCAATAGCAAAATTTGGCATACAAAATCATTTTATCACCAAATAGTAAAAACCGATTTGGTGGCCTGCAAACAAAGAATAAAATTATCTGTTCTGTTCTTTCTTTTTGTAAGATATTTTAGGTTGTGATGGAACCAGCAAAAAATTGTGTCGGAGATTATGTGCTACAAACTGATTAGTTACTCCACAGCTTTGATCCTTGATGGCTCTCCAACAACGCGCTCCATTCTGGTGTACCATTCGCCGATCCGTGTGTGTTCAACCATATCTTTACCAGACCTCAAGTAACGGATAGGTCTTAGAACCCCAAATACGGCCAGGTCAGCTAGGTTAGGCTTGGAACCACCTGAAATGATAATTATACGAAAAATATATAATTAGATTCATGTAAGCTACCATTCATGTCCATAAAAACAAATAAATAATAGAAGTGTTGTGTGAGTGGATTGTTTTGCACCAGTGGTGCGACATTTGGGCACCCAAAAGTCCAAACATGGGTATACTACTAAAATCCATGTTAGGCACTGTGTGCTTGTATTGTGTTTTGAAAGTAGAGTTAGCAATTAGGACCCGAAGCCGCGGGCACCTTTTATAAAATAGAGCCAGTCGATTTTGGATCGGGTAGGGCAAACCAGCACGAAGCCACACATTCTACACGCAAAACTCGAAACCCACGACCTTTACGGGAGAAAGGGGATTCACAATTAACATGTCTATCAATAAGTGCATACCAAGAAACTCCCTGCCATCCAAAGCATCAACCCATGTGTTTGCTGCTTCATACAAGGCTGCACGTTCATCGGTGATGTTGTATTTCTTCTTCAGTTTCTTGGACACAAAATACATAGCAGCAGCTCCAGCATATTTCACAGATATCTTCTCCATGTAGCCGAAATTACCTGCAATCACAAGGGATGATGCAAGTTCTTGTCAGTTCCACACACAATCACAAACAAAAGAAAAAAAGTTGAAGTTCCAAGAATCTCCATTTTATGCAGCTCCACGGCCAAAGTAAAATATCAAAGACAAAGGCTAATGTTCAATTTTCTAACCACTGAAATGGACAGAACTACAACTTGGTTTAGCTTAATGAGTTCTAAATGTGGAAAGCATTACATTTTCCTAAAAGAGCAATGTATATTGCCAACACAAAACTGAGAAGGGTACATCATGAAGTCCTTGAAAAGATCAAATGATTCTCTATGCATAATACTTAATTTTTTAAATTTGAAGTTGTAGAGGACTAACTCAACTAAAAGCTTAAGTTGATAGTTGACAGTCCAATTTAATTTTTATACTCTAAATAGTGCTTAGTCCTAAAATTTCCAGTAATCTTTCATCATCTCAGTATGTCTGTCTCTATGATATACTTAAAGGCCTCGTGTATTAGTTTTCTGAAAGAAAATGGCTCTTTGCATGATGTCATTGCTAGATTAATAATCGATGGAAGTGAATGAACTATAAGAAAATCCACATGACTCACCATTGCTTGTAATATAGTCAAAGGATTCAAGAGCCTCAGAAGTGTTTCGATATATATTTGGAGATAAGATGTGCACCAAGTGATTATCAACCCACCTACATCACATAACCATTATATCAATCAATATACAAATATGTCGAGAGCTAGATGGAAAAACTAAACAATAATAAATAGACTAACAAAAAGAAAGAAACGTAGAATTGGTCCAAAGAAATAAGCCAATAATGTACAACATGATAAAAATTCTTTGGCAGTGAGTAGGAAAAGTAGGAGCAAACTACTACCGTCAATGTTTTTTTCATTAGGTTCTTCATCCTATGTTTAATCTGAATATTATAGAAGTTTTTTTTTTTCAAACAACAAAACGACGCAAGCAAGAATGAGCATAACTACAGATGAAAAACATACTGGCGCCACTTTTTTTCTTCATCGTCTGCTTCCAAAACTTTCCTGTTCGGGTGAATCTTTTGGCCCATCTTATCAATTATATCTGCACATACCACAATAACCTCACTGTTGTAAGTTTAATACAAAAAAATCCATACAAGAGACCTGTGAAAAGAATCAATTGATGGTCAGGGCTTCAAAAACCTGAAGAGTCAACCAATTGTTCACCATCGACCACCAATATAGGCACCTTCTTGTAATCCGACCATTTGATCTCTTTCTTACTTAATGGATTGACCTCCACAACTTTGTATGGTATGTCATAGTAGTCCAAGAATGCTGAAATTATAAGGAAAAATCACCACCAACTTGTAGATAACAGGTAAAAAATATATATAATTACACGAAAGAACAGAAATCCCCAATTCCCAAACTACTAAATACATAAAGCTTCACTAAATTACAACTTGCTAAGAACTGTAACATAACAAAATGAAGAAAAATGGAAATTAAATTACAACTTGCGAAGAACTGTTGCATAACAAAACGAAGAAAAATGGAAATTACTTCAGTTGCTTACATAAAGGACAAAACTTTCAATTCATTACTACTAAAAACATAAAGCTTCACTGAACCACAACTTGCTACAAACTGTAACATTACAAAAATCTCCAATTCCCCACTACTAATCTACTAAATTATAACTTGCTAAGAAATATGGATATTACTTCAGTGGCTTACGTGAAGAACAAAACTTTCCGATTCATTACTACTAGACACACAAAGCTTCACTGAATCACAACTTCCCAAGAACAGTAGCATAACAAATTGAAGAAAAATGCTGGCTCAAGCACAGCAAAATTCATAAAACCAAATCATTCACTAGCTAACAAATATTCAACAATTTGCAACAAATCAAAGCATTTATGAGATCACCAAACATGCATTACCTTTAACTTTATTGCAAAAGGGGCAAGCTTCGTACTGATAAAGCACCACCTCCTTCGGCACAAGCTCCTGCTTCGGTGGCTCCTTAGCGTAAACCTCCTGCGACGCAGCAACGACGGCGGCAACCGAAATCAAAGCTCCGGCGACCCCGGCCCCGACCGATCCGCTGGAGAAGGAATCGGAAAACGATGATGTCCATTTTCCGCCGGTGGACGAGCTCGCGCTGCTGTACTGATCCACCAGAAGAAGGCGGTGGTAGACTCCGGCGCCGGAGGATCCGTATCGGGCGGCGGCGAGGCTCCGGGAGACGGAGGAGGCTAAGGTCGAAGCTCTTCTCATGGCGTCGATGTTGCAGAGAAAATCAGATCTCTCTGGTTGCTTCGTTGAGATTTCTCGGAGGGGTTTATGGTTATGTCTATAGCTTCGTGGCTCCTAAATATTGTAGGATCCGACACGGCTAGAATCCGACCCAGATGACACGGGTCGGGTTTTTATAGGAATATGAATGTTATATATTTAGCCTACAAATTGGATCAAAACCCCAATTTGTAATTTTAAGAGTTCGGGCTGAACAAATAGACATGATCGGTATTCGTGTTGGGTCACGCAAGCCTACGAACTTTGCATGTAAAACATGACGTTCACAACTTTTTATCAAGATTAAAAACCCTAACGTCATAATTGTACATCATTGTCGCTTAGTCTCAATGAAAGCCACCTACCTCTCGGGGATTTCAATTCCACACCTTGTCTCGAAAAGGCGCATTACCTTTGGATCCCAATGGCGACTTTCTCTCGGGATGTATAAACGCATGAAACTAAGTTTGTCCCTGAGGTGCTACTAGGGTCACGCGAGATCTAAAAATTGACATTTTCATGACACCTAAAAGGACACTATGACGCTACACTAAGCAAAAGATGCTTGTAGAAGTTCATCTCTAATATACGATGCTTGAAGACTACATAAAGGTTTTGAAATTCGCATGTCATCCATAAATGGTGCACCTAAGAAGATATAACTCATGTTCACGATGTTCTCTAATACATACCCCACTTTATTATAGATCAATCATGCACCCCATTTCGCCAAGTCGGTTGTAAGTATAAACACTTAATTTTTTGATAAAAGGAGGAGAATTTAATAATTCATATTGAGAGTTTATCTCTCTCTATCTTCTCTTTAGAACTCTATTTACATTCATTCCTTTCACGGCTAAGGCGAATTCATAGTCGCACATCCAAATTTCTCGACAACGTATAACAATGTGCTATAATTGTACATGCTCCAGGAACCCATAAGCAACCCCGTTCTCGAACTTTGTTCCCCAAGACCTTAGCCTTTAGACTTACACAAATTGTTACTACTATCCTACCACATGTATAGGAAAATATACATTTCTAATGTGTCTATTTGCACTTTTTAGCAATAAAAGTAATTTTGCATGTTTTTGGTTTCGATCCATACTAATTATTAGTGAAAATTTGGATTAAGGTTGTATTCTTTTTACTTGAATTAAAAAAGTCCAACCGATTTCAATTTGAAATGAGTTCGAAACTGTAAGTTTGATTGAGTTTTAAATACATAATGTATAGAATTATCGGTATCTAGGAACACTCAACTCACACCGACTAGAGCCCAAGTCCCATTCTCACAACGGGTGGTGCTTGGGATGCCCGCGACTTCATGTTCAAATTGACTCGACTAAAATACATAACCAAACAACTCACTTGCATGGCGGGTCGGGTCAAGATTTCACCCTCTTGTTTTTTAAATTTATTTTTAATATTTTCTTTAAAACGTAAAAAACAAAGTTTATCATTTCATATCAATAGCGCTCTCTCGCTCTTCGCCTACCCAATCCTTCTTCTTCTTCTAGGGCTGGTTTCTCTGTTACTCTCTTCACTGTTTCTCTCTCTACAAACCCTATCTCTCTCCTCTCATTCTCTCTCTAAAACCCTATCTTCATCTCTTCCTCTCTCTCCATTTATACATACAAATCCCTATAACATTCGACCTGGAGGAGCAGCGATATTTGTGTTTGTGTACAACCAATCGAGACCGCGACAGAGACAGAGATTGGGAGAGATATGGCGTCGACACCTGCGAATTTATGGGTCCTTCTTGGATTGGGAATTGCTGGGATTGTGTACATGGCTAGGAACCTCAAGAAAACCATCAAAGAGGATTTTGGCGCTTTTGTTGAGAGGCTTCAGCTTCTGCCTCCTCCTCAACCCGCTCCTCCCAAAGCTCCTCACCCTCTCACCGGCCTCTCGTTCGCCGTCTCCGACCTGTACGTTCTGTTTGTTTCTCTGGAATAAACACTTGAAAGAAATTGTTTTTCTTTTTCTTTTCTTGTTTCTTGTTTCTTGTTTTATCTTTGCTGGTGTTGTTTGAACGTTTGGACTTTATGAGGATGGTTCTTGGCTTGTGGTAGGGTTTCGTGGTCATGTCAGAATTTAGAATTTTGGGGTGTTGTGTTTTAGTGTTTCTGTTTATTTTAGGTAGCTATGGTGCATGATTTTGGTTTGGCATTTAGTTTCAATGCCCCAAAGTTGAATGTTGAAATTGGGGTCTAGTTTTAGTATTTTGTGTGTTAGCTTTATTACTCGTGGAAAATGAAGTTTTGTGAGTTGATGGAAGAGCTTTTGGTTATGGAAGTGAAGTTTGCCCTTTTTTTCCTACATGTTTTTTTTTTGTGTTTGGGTGTTAGTTTTCGTTTGGGTTCTAGTTGTATTCTAGTATTGATCATATGGTTTTGGATTTGACATTTGAGTTTTAGTTTTAGGTTCCAAAAAAGGAAATAGGTGAACTGTAATGTTACCTTGCCAGAGCTTTAGTTTAATGTCCCAAAACTGATTTGCTGTAGTGATAGTTACAAGTGCCCCCTCTCATGAATTGGGTTATGGCTAAAATCTTTAATTATATCTTTCTGTTTGGTTGATGAGGAGATGAAAAAAGTAACTATTTCTTTAATGGCCGAGAGTAGGCATCGATTCATTTGAATTCTGTTTTATTATTGTTTGCAAGGATCTCCCTAACATTTGAACTAAGATATGTGCATCGGTTGGACTAACAGGGGCACTGGCTTTTCTTGATAATGGGTTTTAATGGCTCGATAATTTTTTTTATTTTATTTTATATGGTTTCTGTTGTTTCTTTTTAGTTCTTAAAATGTTTGTGACTCATTTTGATTTGTTGATGGAATTTCTGTATAGATAATCTCCGTATTTGTCAGCTAAAGTAAAATGTTATTGTATTATGATTCCCAGGTTTGACATCAATGGCTATGTGACTGGCTTTGGCCACCCGGACTGGAAAAGTACACATGATCCAGCCACTAGGACATCTCCTGTGGTTTCAGCTCTTGTTGAAGGAGGTGCCACTTGTGTTGGGAAAACTGTTGTGGATGAGATGGCATTTAGGTTTGTATACAGTCATTAAATCTTACCTGCAGCATTGGGTTATACTTGTGGTCTTAATTAGAATCTTATGAGGTACCACCTCATTTAGGACACAGTTTGGTCACGAGTGCATATGATTATATATGGATTGCTAGTTGTCTTGGTTTAGTGCAGTAGTGGCATCATATATGAGTAAACTTCTTCCATAATTACTGGTTTACTTATCATTAGTTGGTTCTGGTATGTTCTGTTTCAGCATGAGTGGAGAAAATAAGCATTATGATACACCCACAAACCCTGCAGCTCCCTCACGAGTACCTGGTGGCAGCTCTAGTGGAGCTGCTGTAGCTGTTGCTGCAAATATTATTGATTTCTCTTTGGGTGAGCACTGATATATATTTTTTCTTCAGCTGCGCTTATTTGATTGTGATGATGATTGTGATGATATGCCGTATTTCATTTGTTTTCATTTTAGCATTTTAATTATCTGTGTGCACGAACATTTGTAATTGGTAGCGGGGTCATTTATTTGTTGGAAATGTAGTTTGATACAATCAAGTTCATCTTTTGTGACCACCCTATTTCCTTTTATATTCTTGCCCAAAATGCTTTCTGAATCAGATTTCAACAAGTTTCTCATTACTTTGGGTCTAAGATGAATAAGGAGCTATCAAGAAGCTTATAAGACAAGCAAGCAATACGAGACCTAATTATCTTTCACTGAAGACTTCTCAATGCCTTTGTTCATAGAAATAAAAGTGAAATGGGTGGCTTCATAACTCTATATGTGTTTCTTTCTTGTTCTCTCTATTATACTCTTTTCTTTAAATCTATCATTGATTTTATTCATTCCAATTGATTGATTTAACATTACATGGCAGGTGTTGATACTGTTGGAGGTGTCAGAGTTCCAGCTGCATTCTGTGGTATTATAGCATTTCGTCCTTCACATGGGGCTGTTTCTCACGCAGGGATTATACCTGTTTCACCAAGTCTAGATACTGTTGGTATGTGTGATATAAGTTTATACGTTATATCCTTACAAATATACATGATGTATATAATTTCATTAGCTCACTTCTCATATATGTTATGTGAGAAGGTATTTTTTTTTTTTTTTAAACTTTTACCTGATTTCAGTTGAACTCAAGTTGAGATTACAGAGTGCAGTGCCAATATAACAGGCTCTATCTTGAATAGTTTGTATGATATGGTTTCATCATAAATTTAAGATGTGTTTTACCTTCCTCTTGTTGCATGGAGCATTGCTAGGGCCACCACTCACCATCCTTTGAGAAGAGACATCACACACACACACACATGCTGGCTTCTATGATTTAACTTGATCATGTCAATTTAAAATAGGAACACTATTGAATCTACTAGCTTATTAAAATTACATGGAATTCTACATAAAAATTATACCTTGGCATGAGCAAAGGTTACTTTAATCAATCTTCATCCTGGTAGCGAATTTCTCAATAACATTCATTATTAATATCTGATTCCCTTACCAGGGAAAAAGGTTTTGCTTGCCAGTGAAGCACATTTTTTAATGATATATTATCCTTGTACAATTATTGTCAACTTATCATGTTGTTCAAACTGTGACAATACTCCTGCAGGGTGGTTTGCTAAGGATCCAAGTATTCTGCGCCGAGTAGGCCATGTGCTATTACAGCTTCCATTTACAGCTCAACGGAATCCCAGGCAAATTATTTTAGCTGATAATTGTTTTCAACTGGTGAAGTTTCCTGCCGAAAGTATTGTTCAGGTGGTGGTCAAATCTACTGAGAAACTATTTGGAAGTATGATCTTTTGCTCTAATCTTTTTAACATATAAGCCTATCTATATCTCTCTGACCTTCTATCTTTTAGTCATTATCTTCTGTTCTAAAAATCCTAATTTGTAGCCCATTGATCTTCTTCAGAGCAAGTCTTGAAACACGAAAATCTTGATGATTACTTCAGCTCTAAAGTTCCCAGCTTGAAAGCATTTCATAGCGAGAAAGCAAATGTGCAGAAAACTTCATCAATAAGATTGCTTGCAGATGCTATGCGGTTTCTTCATAGGTGAGGTCACTTATTTCTGATGTGAAAATTTCTGATTGGAAATTAAAAGTTATAGGGGTAAGATGTTAATTTTAGGCAGTTTCCCTAATTTGAAAAGATTTAATAATGTCATGGTTAATCTAATAATTTTGATCCTCCTTGGGGTTCGATCGTATTATTATTATTATTATTATTCCTAGGATCTTGGGTTTTTATCCAATGGGGTATGTTTTCAACTGTGTGCACTTTTTGGACATCTGGATCTGACCGTTCACGGCTCAAATATATTTCTTCCCCTTCGGAACAGGTATGAGTTCAAGCAAAATCACGAGGATTGGATTCATGCAGCAAAACCTGTTCTGGATCCTGCAATCTCAGCAAACTTGCATGAAATTTCCAAGGCAACCACAGAGATTGAGACCTGCAAATCAATTAGAAGCGAAATGCGTCTTGCTATCAACTCTCTTTTGAAGGTATTGGTCTAATGTAGATTTTAAGTTATTTATGTTTGCTTGTGGTTTCATGAAGGCTGTGACTTTTGAGCGCCCATAAATATATGGTGATAGACTGTTAAGTGTATACTGTATAGGTATAGTTGTGTCAATTTATATTTCCAAGGTAGCATATATTTTTCTTCTGTTATTTCTATTTTTCCTTTTTATGGTTTGCTTAGGATGATGGAATCTTGGCGATCCGTACTAGTGCTGATTCTTTTTCCTATTTTTTTCTTCTTATTGTGTTTCTTTGGTCAGGATGATGGAATCTTGGTGATTCCTACTGTTGATCCTCCGCCAAAACTTGGCAGTAAGGAGATCCTATCAGAGGATTTCCAAAGCCGTGCACATAGTCTACTGAGTATTGCTAGCATATCAGGTTGCTGTCAGGTAATTTGTTGTATCTGCTATTATTGACGCTTAAGATTTGTGCAGCGATAAAACTACGCCACTACAATTCTGTACATTTCTGTTGTCATTTTTCAGGTCACTGTGCCAGTGGGATTTCATGACAAGTGTCCTATCTCAGTTTCATTCATTGCAAGGTATGCTGGTGATCGGTTTTTGCTAGATATAGTGCATACCATGTATGCATCTCTACAAGAGCAGGCTAATGACACTATCAAAACAACACCAACAAGTAACACAATCAGCCAGGAGCAGTCTGCTGAATATGCTAAAGAAAAGGTGAGTATTTTTTCTTTCCTTGTCAAAGCAAGGTTTTCTTATTGATCGATATTAAATTAGTCTATTTTATGACATTTAGTTTGTGCATACATATTGAAGTAGTTTTAAGTTTTCCATCTCATTATAGATGGATGTTGTTCGTTTCATGCTTGTGTATGTTATCCCATGTTCTTCAATTGCCTTGTAATCCGAAGAAGTTATAAGAACTTTTAGAGTACTTAATGTATAAAACTTGAAATACTCTAGTCATACATAGCACTCTGCTTTAAGTTTTCCATCTCATTATAGATGGATGTTGTTCGTTTCATGCTGTGTATGTTATCCCATGTTTCCAATTGCCTTGTAATCCGAAAAAGTTATATGAACTTTTAGAGCACTTAATGTATAAAACTTGAAATACTCTAGTCATACGTAACACTCTGCTTTCGTATCTGGTTCACAACTTCCTTTGCCCCTCCAAGCATTCTTATTTTGTATAAACACACATGTACATATATTGACTAGCTATTGAATCTGATAATAATGATACGAGAAACTAATGATGCTCTCCTTACAAAAAGTGCAAGATTAACTTATCTACCGATTCAAAAACTGCAATATGATTTTTTTTTTCTTTTTTGATTTAGGGTAATCAAGCATTCAAAGATAAACAATGGCAGAAGGCTGTTGGCTTTTATTCTGAGGCTATAAAACTAAGTGGCAATAATGCAACGTATTATAGCAACAGAGCTGCTGCATATCTGGAAATGGGGAGGTATTGTTAATTACTGCAGGTTTAACCTCTTCGATGATTTCCCATACATGATTAACCGATTCTGTTTTTTTTTTTTCTTCCAGTTTTCTCCAAGCTGAGGCAGATTCTACTAGAGCTATTGAACTTGACAAAAAGGTGAGGAATTGACATCTATTACTTTAGTTTGGCCATTGTAGCTCAGGCCTCCATGATTGTTCAACAAGAGAATCCTCTGTTAGATCATTAGATACACTTCCTGCCTTCTGATATATATAACATTTGCATTCCTTATTTTACCTTCTCTGCAGAATGTTAAGGCCTATCTACGCCGAGGAACAGCACGAGAGATGCTTGGTTACTACGACGATGCAGTTGAAGGTACGTAGTTACTTTGCATGTTATGCCATAACTGTCTTAATTTGTAGTTGACTTATGCCAAATTACATAAACAATTCTTCATATCTAGTCAGCTACTTCCCAGTGGATTCTGGCCATAATGTTTGCAATGAGTCGGAATATATGTATTTATCTAAATTAAGATTCATTGAGATTTGTGTTTGGCAATTTATATTTACTTTTTTTTTTCTTTGAAAATATAAAAAGGTGCATAAAAGTGAGTGAACTAGTAATAAAAAAATAGATGCCTACAAGATAGACAATCACAAACCTTATTTATATTTACAGTCCATGATTGTTAAGATTTCTGATTCCCGATTCGAGTTGATTCACCTCCTAAATGATTCAAAATCACTTCAGAATCTCCATAGATAAGAATTGGGAGAGAATCACCCGATTTCTCCCGATTCCCAATTCAGTTTTTCTGATTCGTCTTATCACATATACTAGGGAATAGGAGTCTGGTCTTACCAGATTAGGTCAAATCATGACTCTTCCTTTTCGATTCTGATTCATAAATATTGTATTCCGATTCACCAACTATATTACAGTCCATTCTTGAATCTTAATTTTTGTGTACTGTCTTCAATGATTCATTTTCTCCATGATGCGTGGCATTTATGTAATTGAGGTTGCTTCTATTGCAATTACACTCTAATTTTTACCCGTCCTTTATTGCTCTGAACTAATGGCTCTTGTATGATACAGATTTCAGATATGCACTTGTTCTCGAGCCAACCAATAAAAGGGCATCCCAATCCGTGGACCGATTAAAGAAGTATTTTTAGAAGTATAGGTTTCTTGAGCGCTCGAGGCCTGCTGAAAATCCGTCCCACTTTGGTCTTCACACCATCTTACCTTGCCAGAGATACCAGCAAAGACGAGAAGTTTCTGATCAAGCCATGGAAAAGCGTTGTAGCCCATCAATGCCATTATAAATGTTGGGAAAGGAAGCGCGTGATCTAATCGTGTCTTTAGCGACTTTAGATTATCATTTCCAGTTTCCTTTGCATCAAAGGTGTAATTCTTGCAGAGGTCAGGTCCTGCTCCTATAATTTTGGTATGAGTGTAGTTTTGAACATAATTAGAGAAATTTGCTGTCTTTTTAGGGCTCTAGTTGTGTGAACAATGCATTTATTTTTGCATATTAGAGAAAATATTGGATGGAATTTGATCTTGTTTTTGTTAGAACTATTCATTCTCTTTGAAGCCATTTCAATAAAAAGGTCATATTCTTCACATGAAAATGCTTGTTACAATGTGCTTTTTTTTTTTTTTCCCTCGAGATCCAATCACTTGGGTACTTGAACTGAACTTATGCTATTACGATCCCTCATATATTAAAAATTGCTTGGCCCAGCGTTAATTATCGTTACGTTGGTACAAGTATTGGATCGACGTTTGTACAAACTTAAGCAATGTCTGTTTGCGTGTTTAAGCTTCTATTTCAAACAAGTCCCGCTTTAGTTGGCAATGTGTGTGTTGTAGCGTGACAAACAACAATAGTATGTTCGAGTTCACAAATTTTGCAATAATGTTGTGTTCGTGTTGAGCCTCTAAAACTCGCTCACATGGTTAACTAATCGTCATGTGACATACACAACACGTCCAGCATGCACAATTAAAACTATAATTGTAAATTATTTATAATTATATGTTATACGCGTTGGTTATATTGTGCAAATTGTTCTAGATCATGTTCATGACAATATGACCTTTTAGTAACCGTGTTAAATTCGTTGTATTTGTGTTAATCGTGCAATGCACAGTTAATCTTTCAACGTGACACAAACACGACATGCAGTCCACCTAATCCAATATTATTACTTTTGTGAAAGATTATATTATCTTGGGCTAAGCGGTTGTTACATTCGTGAATGGCGCAAAAAACAACCGTTAGTCAACGATTCAGTTACGTCCACAATCTTCATGAGCAAGTCTCCTCCATTGACTATGGAAACCGGGTCGACCGGTCTCCCTCCTTCTCCTCTGTCCCAAGTCCCAACACACAATCACCAAATGCTCCAAATTAATTAATTTATAATAAAAAATGGCCACCGGTTGTCCCCGCCGCCGGTAGCGGCCGCGCATTGTCTCCAACCAAACGGCGGTGGGTGCGTCGGGCTGTGGAGGTCCGATTCTCGGCGTCGGAGACGTCAAAGAGAGGAGAGACGCAACATCTACGACTACAACAATCACAGCTAAATGGCCGATTTTCGAACTCTGAAATGTGGCACTCTCGGAAACAAGACCTCTCTCTTGGACTTGCTTGGCCTCCTCAGAATTCGCGTCTTGCGCGGAATCAACCTCGCTGTGCGCGACGTCCGTAGCAGCGACCCTTACGTCGTCGCCAAGCTGGACAAGCAGGTAACTCCTTTTGCGCATTTCGTCGAATACTTGGTGGGCGTCTGGTTTGTTTTTATACCTTTTTGCCTTTCAATTTCTCTGGTTTCTGCTTCTGGGATCTCATTTTTCGATGTTCTGAACATTTATTCATGTAAAGTTTGGAAATTTGTGTCTGGGTTTTGTGTGTATGAGATGAGTTGATCTGGTTGGTAAATTTGTCAGCTAGAGAAATGGTGCTGGGTTGAATTGTTGAATGTGCTTGTTTTATCAGGGAAATTGACAATGAATAATGATTACATATCTACAAGATTGACCGTTAGCTTTTACTTTATATGCTTTCATATATAAATGAGTTCATTTTTGTGTGTGTGAGAGAGAGAGAGACTTGCATTGCATTGGAACAATTCAATCTTTTCATGTATTCTCCATGTAAGCATTCTTTTAACTAGTTCGTATTCATTTCATCCGATCCTATATCAAAATGTTTTGCAGGAACTGAGGACTCGAGTAATTAAAAGAGATATTAATCCAGAGTGGAATGAAGATTTGACTATGTCGATATCAGATCCAGATGTTCCAGTCAAGTTGGTATGTGTTCTGTGTACTCTTGACTAGATATGATTAAAATGTTTTAAATCCCCCAACATTTAGGAAGGTAGTTTTTGTGATAACAAGGATCAGAATTTATGTAGGTGGTTTTACTCTTCAGTGCTCCTAAAATGGTTCTTCTAGACTTCTTATTTGCATAGTAATTTGCTTGATTCTGATTTATCCATTTAGAGTGTGAATTCTACTATGGATTCGTTCTAAACTCTGCTGAAGAACAAGTTAGTTTGGCGCGATGAATTTCATAATGTTTTAAGTGGATGCAATTTGTTGATATTATGTCCTTGCTACCCCAAATATAGATTGTGATTTTCATTGTGCCATGGTTCAATGACTTGATAGGATTGTGTATCTAAATTACGTCTTCGAAAGCGTATCTTGTTGTGTTTCTTGTGATTTGTGAAGTATGCTATGCCTTTAACTGTAATATATCACCCACCAATTAGACTCTTGCTTTTGCTCATTTACCTCATCTTCATTGGTAATGGACTTCATGAAAATTGTCATGTTTATGTATGTTCCAACAACATAATATGGGCCAAGAACAGTGCAGCTGCCTGTTTGGATTAGTAATTTTGGTTTGGGAATGTGAATGGGACTCCCATTGACGGTGTTTGGATTAGAACCCGCTAATTCTCATTCCATTTCTCATTTCCATTCACTTGCTCGTGAACAATTGTCTAGACTTGTATTAGTGCGTTCATAGTATCAGTTTGTTTCTGTTTCACTTCAGGATGTTTACGACCATGATTTGTTCACGAAAGACGATAAAATGGGAGATGCAGAGTTCAGCATAAAACTATACATCGAGGCGTTAAGGATGGACAGGTCAGGCATCCCAAATGGCACCATCATTTCAAGGCAACAACCTTCCAGACAAAACTGTCTGTCCGAGGAGAGCCTCATATCCTGGACTGGTGGCAAGGTTGTCCAAAACATGTGTCTCAGACTGAAAAATGTCGAATGCGGCGAGCTGGTAATTCAGCTGCAGTGGATTGATCTTCCTGGTTGCAAGGGTTTGTAGAGTTTTTTGAGTCATTGTTGAGCTGCTTTTGATGATCAGCTTGTGAGCATCATCCCATATTGTGTGAGCCTTTTTTGGGGTCTTGTTTTGTTCATAGACTTGTGTTACAAGTAGCTAAGGTTAGGATATTGAACCATGTTAGGTTTTGGAAGTGTATACTTGCACCTTTCAA
>JAYMTH010000221.1:0-25149 GCA_036897465.1 Pelargonium australe
AATAAATTTTATATTAAACCAATTAATTACTCCACTTAGTGCATATCTCCAATATAGAACTCACAATGAGGAGCCCATAATGATGGAGCACCAAATTTAAAAGATTTATTTTTTTAATTTTAAATTTGCATTAAAATCGTTTAGATGCACGATAATAAGGAATCTCACGTCGAAATAATGTGAAATTAGTATTACTTATTAATTTAAACTTTTGAGTTATAACCAAATTTAACATATTTGGTCTTGATTGGGCCTTAAAACTCGTCTATCTTGTCTCTCGACTTACTCTACTTATTCACGTGTGGGGTCCGTTATTTCTTATTTACTCTGCATGAGAAGAAATGAAATCGGTCGTTATTTGCTCTCTTAAATTTTGATATATAAACTTACTTATGATTCATGTATTTAGGAACATATCTTTAGAAATGAAGATTTTCTTCTTCTCCTTCTTTTTCAATAATGTTAGTTCTTGGTTATATCAAGAATAATATCTTTTTGTACAGAGCTTGTCTTGTTATTGCTGATGGGAAGCTTCAAGATCTGTCCTGACTACTTTCTGGAGGAGCTAATTGATATGAAATTAATGGGTTGGTCAATAATCATTATAAATGGGCTTAACACCATTTCTTAATTAAACAAAAAGTAACTCTCTAGCCAAATTAACTGATCCTTCATTTTCTTAACCAAGAAACAAAAAACAAGTTGAGAATCCAATTTCTCAGCAACCAAACACATCTCATATTGGCAAAGCAAAACTTGACCATGCAGTTTCCATGTTAAAGACTCAAAAGCAACATCACAAGAACACAACTCAACTTCAAAGTATCATACAAATGGCAAATATCAGAATATAAACTATGCTATGACAAATGCTTCGCGACAACGAACTCGTTTACACCATTAATTTGCATCTAAAAAAAGAAAGAGAAACAGAAGTGAGTTACATTGTCACAAGTATAAAATGCACATACTGAGATACTAAGCATAAAACCTCAAAACTATGCATATCTCAAGTTTTCAACAATCAAACAGATGGGAAAAACTTGTTGAGATTGAAGGGCAACGAATAGAACTCCTCGCTTCTTGTATCAGTCTTGAATGACCGGAACTTGTCCCACCAATGCATCCCTCTGTCCTTCCTCGTGGCGTTGTCTTTCCCGTGAAGTGTCATGTCCAGAAACATTGCCAACGAGCCAGCGACAAATGCTTCTGATGAGAATGGCACGTTGATCATGTCGTTGAACTGGACAAAAGATCAAATTATTATTTGCATTAGCATGAAAAGTTCAAAGAACTTGGATAAAAGTGCTTGCATACCCATCTTGCACCAGTATGGACAGGACCGTAACCATACACCATAGTGTACTCATTGAAGTACTGTGGTATCGAAAAGCCCATGAAGATGGAGAAACCTAGCACGAACTTTGTTCTAAAGCTATTTAAATTGCAGAACTGAAGGAAGCTGAGACCTCCGGAACCTGCATGACAGTTCAGTTAAACAAACTTGAAGTGATAAATATCGGGATGTAGCTTTTACAATAACAAAGTGTATTTCGTTAGTTGATGGAACATACCCACATAGGCAAAGAAAAGGCAATACAAAGCTGCAATGATTGGTGCTGGAATTGAAGCAAATAGAGCTCCAAATTTTCCTGATAACCATGATTATATATAAATATGCTCAAGATTCAGAAACAGATATGCATGTATAATGGAGAGAAAGAGAGCATCATTTAATTTACCGAGAATGGAAAAGAATATCATGAACCCTGCTGATATTTGCACAACTCTTCGACTACCTACGCGTGTAAGTGCCAAAAGACCAGCATTTTCACTGCAACAAAGCCAAGATGAGCTATTTATACTAATTTATAAGAAATGTATTGTTGCAACTTGCAAGGCAGTCTATAAACACTGGTTAATGAATAAGCACATATAGTTTCAACACAATTCTTACACAGAAACTGATGATCCAGCCCCAGTTCCAAATATCCCAGAAAGCAAAATGCCGACTCCCTAATGGCATAAGGTAATATAAATCAATCAATAAGCAAATATGCATATAAGCCACGGCTAAGAATAGTCATACATTTTAAGATAGACAAGTGCATAGGGACAGGTATTATAAGTCTGCTCACCTGCCAGCCAACACCACGGCTAAGAATAGATGGTGGCAATGGAGTTGCACTTGCATACCTTGACACAGCAATGAAGACACCAGTAGACTGCTCACCAAACCGTAAGTGCAATTGATGTTTAGAAAGAGCAATAAAACCAAGAACTGCAATGACTAATCTTAGGATGCAGTTGGTTTCTAAGCTGAAAGCAAGAATAAACAAACCTCCACAAGTGCCACGAAGGAAGCAGCCATCATAGCAAAAGCCTCTCCGGCATCAAATGTGGGAGCTCCCCATTGAAAAGGATATGGCATACTTATCCTACACAATCCAATAAGGTACAAAAAATCATATTTATGAAACTTGGGTATGTTTTCTAACCCGTATTTAGTGACAATTATGGTCAACAATAGGATCTCTTATGGCTGACCATATTTGTGTAAGGTATGAAATCAAAACAGATCCATACATTTTTGCTCTAAGGAATCTATGCAAGAACCTTACCATGGAGCAGCACCAATAATTCCAGCACGATCAGTTCGGCAGCTTAACTGAGTTTTGGTTGATGTATTCTTATAGGCTCCGCCTACAGTGAGTAGGTGAGCATAAACCCAAACAATGGCCACTGAGAATATTACAGCAAAGCGATCAAAGACAGGTCTTTCCCCTTTCATGATATGAGGAATATACTGCACACAATCATTAAGAGAACGAGACATCAAGTATTGTTATTCTGGCTATCCATTATATTATCTGAAATTCTGAGTGCAAGCAAGAGAATGATGTGTGAATATTTATAGAATCGTAGCTCTAGCAGGAAAAAAAAAGTATTATAAGCAATACATGTGAAAAATAACCTGAGAAAATATTAATAGCATAATGAGTTGAGGAAGCCCAATCTCGATGCACTTTGCAAGCTACAAACCAAAGCAAAGAGTCAACAATAAATAGTAAAAAACATAGAGTTGAAAAATAGTGAGGTGGGAAGTTCAATTATCACACATTTTCAATCTCATGCCGAAATACATACCACAGGGAAACCAAGCTCATACAGCCCAAAGCCAGAAAGAGCCACCAAAGGAACAGCAGACAAAGGACTTAAGAACCTGATCAAGGATAAAAAGACAAAGACTAAATAATGAGGCACAGATCACATTACTTAAAATTCCTATTCGTTCACTTATATAGCTTTTGGGACCAAAGTTGCCCACTTATTCGAAATAGAATACCATGGAATAGTTATTATAATCGGGAGTAAGAATTCATGTCAAACAATTTCAAGTTGATAGAAAATCATAAAGTAATAGCTGAAAGAGTATCAATGTGATGAAGTTTTTATGTAAATTTTGAGATGACTAAGTGTTAACAAACTTTGCAACATTGCGCCAGAGGCCACTGAAGCCGAGGACAATCTGAAGAGTTGAAGCCACAATAAGGGCACCCTGAGTTCCGCGCATTATCTTCTCAAATTTCTGCAAAGGCATAGTAAGTCATGAATTTTAGAAAATGTTGTCTAAAATTGTAATTAGGTAGTAATCAAGATAGTAACAAGATTCCCATAGGCGAACCTCCTGAGGGTTTACAATGTCACTGTACCGACCAGCCAAGATGATCGAAATAGTTGTTGGCACGAAGGTATAAGATGCACCTATCACAGCAGGCAGTCTAGTCCCGAACAATGACTGGAACAATGTGTTCAGACCAGCCACAAACAGCAATGTCTGAATCATCTTTGCTTTCTCCTCCTAAAACGAGAGAATTACAATCTTAACCAGTAGATTTGATTTGAGAATTATCCATAAAACAGAATTAAACCAATTAGCTTCTGTTTGATTTGTCATTGTAATTTTCAAAGACTTACATTTGTTCCTCCCATTTGGGGAACCAGAGAGGTTGGAATCAGAACTGTTGTTCCAAGCATCACCAGATAGTGTTGGAAACCAAGCAGGATCGCCTCAGCTTCATTCACAAATCAACATAATTGAATCACATTGAAGATAAAATGCTGGTTATAGTTGTATTGTATGCATCCAATCCAAAATTGCTCCACCAAGAGCATCTCCATACAATCAATAATAAAGAACCAAACTTTCTAAACATGTTTCTACAAATAATATCAACCCTATTACCACTAAAGCAATAAAACAGGGAAAATATAGCTAGAATCAAAATGCTAGAAAGACCAAAAACACAGAGAAATGAACTCACGCCATGGAGGAGGACTAGTGATGCAATAAGAAATGCTGGGAAGCTGGTCCTTGACTGGATGTGGCTGAAGCTCCTCTTGCTTGGGCGGTGGTGCATGACTTCCACCTCCTGCCATGCTTCTTCTTCTTCTTCTTCTTCTTCTTCTTCTTCTTCTTCTTCTTCTTCTTCTTCTCTCTTCTCTCTCTTTCTAAATTCTAAGAGCACAACACCTGAAAAATCTAACTCAATCCTCTCAGACTCCAATACCCAAGTCCCCAAAACCTCTAAAAACACAAAATTTACTGAAACCCAGATGACTCAGTTTCAAAAGAGAATGCTCAGCTAATGACCCACCCAGTTGAATTTCTACGCTGGTTTGAGTAACTGGAGAAGAGAAAGCAAGAAAAGCTTCAAACTTTAGAGAAAGATGTAAAGCAAAATCAGAGGACAAGCATGGCAGTGGAAAACATGAACACTCAGCTGTGGAGGGTCAAGGAAGTATCTATGTGTAATGTAGGGCAATGTGAAGTGATAAACAAGAATTTGTGATGTGATTTCACAACCTAAAACCAATTTGGTCCCCAAGAAACAGAAAAGCTAGTAAAAAAAGAAAGAGAGTAACCAAAAATACCTCTCATAATTCAGAGGACCCAAAGGAACCTCCTTTAAATGGTTTTGTTTACAATATTTAAGAAAAATATATACTCCGTATTTGTAATGCAGATTCGTTTTTCTCTTTTCTCTATCACGTAAAGAAAAAGCTTGTCGAAAGCATCTCTCCACCGTCACCTTTACCAATCTTCTCATCTCATTAAAAGAGCTAAATGCTTGCCCAGTTACTATATTATATTCCCACAGATTTTTATTTAATTTAATTAATTTTTGTTTCTTTATCTGATTACCATAAAATCGATACTGCCATCGAGGAGGACCCAAACTGGCATTAAAAACACAGCCAGCTTTTGAGCATTTTACTACAACTCAAATTTCAAAAAGAACAATTTAATTCTGTAAGAACAAAAAAAACTAATATATAATAACAAGTAGAGGACAAAATGCTATTGATATTGTTGATTGATTGGTCCTTCTCTCCTTTTTTCGTTCAAAGTATTGTCAAACGAAACACTTGTTCCTGAGCTCAGCCAAAGCACTTTCTGGTTTCTTGCACTTATGCTCTGTCTTTTTCAAAACCAGAGCATTGGTTCAAAAGCTTGCAGTAATTTTCAATGCACATATCAAGGTCAGGTTTTGAAGACTGGTTTCAAGAATTGGAGGATTTGGGTTCCATAACTTTTTTTGAGGTTGGTCAAATTTGAAGACCATGATGCCAAGAAAATGCTCACTAGTTGACAAAATGGAGAGCATTATGTTCTAAGTTTCTAACTTCTTATAAGCATATATTCATGTCCCATATTGGTTTATTTCTTGATAGCACATCAAGAAAATATGCCATTTGTTCAGCTCATCCATGGAATTGCCATTTGTGAAAATTGAATCTTTATTTTTTCCGAGCTTGGAACATGTCAATGTTATAAAAGAATCAAGAATATTGAGCATGTGCCATGATATTGATAAGGTTTGACATTAATGCAAGTGAGAGATCTCTAAATAACACAAATGTCCCAAACACTAATGTCCCAATCAGTAGTGTTAAGCCGGATTATCATAATTCTCACAATCCAATGTATATCACCAAATCAATTTACAATGAGCAGAGGATATAGGAGAAATATGCAGAAGAAAAAGAACATAGATTGTAACTGTACAGAGATTTATCATGTCAATCATCATAGAGCTTCAACATCCTATCTTCATTTACTCTCGTAGATAGAGATTCTCTGGATATGTTGAACCTTCCAAAAATCTTCACCATCAGACCTCTTGATCCTTGCAAGAAATCTTCTAGGCATATCCCACAGCAGCAACACTTTTATGTTAAAAAGGTGCTCAGTGCCAAGAGGTGCTGTTACTAACTCTGGACACGCCACGATATTTAGTTCCCTCAACTCGGGCATTGCTCCTTTTGCCAATTTGACACGCTTCACCTTGTCGAGTTCGTGTAAGCTGAGTTTTTTGAGCCGCGGATACCCTGTAGCCTCGCAGCATAGTTCTTCGCCAGCATAAGCTAGTCGAAGCTCAAGCACCACCAAACTAGGCAGCTTTTGGAGGGCATGTAGTGGATCACTCTTTAAACTAGAATGTTGGAGGACTAGCTTTGTTAGGTAATCAAGTGAACCAATCCAACCTGGTAGAGTCTCCAAACTACATTTCAGATATAGGCTTTGCAGAAACTGTGGAGGGGACAATAGGGAGTCCAGTTCTATGAAGTCACTGCTGTGAGTAGACACCATGTACAATGAAGTAAGATGTCTCAATCTATCTAGAGAATAACAAAAATCCTTACCATTTTCTCTTGTCAGTCCTAAAATGCCCAGCCTTTTCAGTTGAGTTAGTTGTCCCAACTCTCTCACCAATTCACTATCACCATTTACTTGAACACTACCCAATTTCTGCAGACTTGTTAATCTTCCTATTCCACTTGGAACTGATATACCATATGAGTCTGCAAGAAATGCTGATGATTCAAAACGATAATGGTAGATGCGAATCTCACGAAGGTGAGTCAACTGCAAGATATCAATAGGGAGAGATGATACTTGAGTTCTCTTCAAATCCATTATTTGTAATTGCTTAAGCTTCTGTATGGACTTTGGTATCTCCTGAATTTGTGTTCTCCTCAAGCTTAGATATCTCAAATGTACCAATTTAACAAGCTCGGGAGGGAAGCTAGAAAGTGGTGCACCCTCTAGATCAAGTACATGTAGCAACCTGATGCTAGAGAAGAATGCACAGCCAAATGAGGTTGGATATCCAGTAGACAGAAAGAGCAATAGAGACCGGAGGTAACGGAACCTCAGATCTGATAGTGATTCATTGCAACTTTCGTGGATCGATAGTCTACGAACTTTCTCATTCTTGATCATGCTTTTTTGACTTGCAATCATAACTAGTGATTCTTCTGATGACTTCATTTGAATAATTTCTCGAAGAATATCATGTACCCGGCAGGTCCTAACCTTTCTGAAGTGATCAATTTCCACAACTTGAACCATGCTCCTATTAACAAGTTCATTTAAGTAGTCCTCTGCAACCTCCTCCATTGTGAGGCCTTGCTTCCCTTCCACAAACCTTTCAACAACCCATAGTCTGACCAGCTTCGTTCGTTTGATTAAGTAGTCTTCTGGGAAGACACTTCAATACAAGTAACACATTTTAAGGTTATATGGTAGATCATTGTAACTCAGTTGAAGTATCCTTTCAAGACTCCCAAGATTGCCATCTCTTTTCATTTCTGCAGCAAGACTATCATGAACTTTCTTCCATTGTGAAACAACTCTATTTTTCTTTGACAGCAAACCTCCTATTGCCACAATTGCAAGTGGCAGCCCCTCACACTTCTTCAAGATACTTTGAGACATCACTTTCAGTTCTTCTGGACAGACCTCCCTGTGAAAAGCTTTCATACAAAATAGAATCCAAGCCTCTTTCTCCGGTAGAGGCTGGAGATGGTAGACATGACCCGTATTTTCTACAGACTCAGCTAGATCAATCAAACGCGTTGTGAACATGATCCTACTGCCACAGTTACAATCAGGGAGAGCATATTTCATTGCTTCCCAAGCATCTATACTCCATACACCATCAAAAACAATGACATACCTCTTTTGTTGCAGATAAGTTCTTAGCAGCTCGACTAATTGGTAGTCAACCATTGATTCCATTCCTTCAGGAGCCGGTTCTTTTGTTGCCTTCAGGAAGTCAAGCAGAGCAGCGCGTAAAAGCTCCACAATTGTGAATGATTTGGAGACTGTAACCCAAGCGTAACAATCAAAGCTTCTCTTCACAGGTTCAGAATCATAAGCCTTTTTCACCAGAGTTGTTTTGCCCAAACCACCCATCCCCACCACAGAGATTGCTGTGAGTTTCAGTTCTCCTTCAATCAGCCAATTTACCAGCATAGATTTAGGATTTTCAATCCCCACAACATCAGCTTCATCTATGTATAGAGAAGCTAGCCGAGGATCATGCCTTGTCTGCAAGTTGTCATCAGAGCATGCTGCTCCATTGACATTGAGAGCAAATGCTGTTCTTCTTTTTGAGATGGCTTCAACTCGCGCCTTGATGCTCTCTATCTGGACAGCCAATTGGTGTCGTGCTTTCAAGTTCTTGATACGGTGATAGAATCTTTGAACAGAATGGATGAAACCATGCCGGGAAGGTAGAGCAAAGTGGAGCAAGAACTCTTCAAGACCATCCTCAGCATCACAAGCCACATCTCTCACTTGGTTCACCCAAGTTTTCAATCCTTGATCATTCTGGCTCCTTGATTCTGCATCTTGCAGGAAGGACTTCATGCTGTCTAAATCATCGCGCATTTGATCGATCCCAGCGCAAACTCCACCTAGCAATCGAGCTTCTTCTGATGCAAAGGAAGCTAATTTCTCAAGCACAATATTCACTGCTATGGAGGCCATCTGTGCTTGATCTATGTAATCAACAGGCTTCTCTTTCGTCTAGCTAATGTCAGTCTTCAAAGTTTTGTTACATCTAACTCAAAAGTATCCAAAATTGTCAAACAATATTTCTGCTAGGAAATGTTCTCTTGGGATTGGCTCCAAAAGTTAATATTTCTGCTAGAAAACATTCAAAGTTGACTTCCTCAACTACTATTCCTTTTGAGCAACATAACCCAAAAATCCCATATGTATCAATCAAGCAATAACTAAATTAGTCCTGAAGTCAAAAACTTGTTAAGATAACAAGTTCATAGCACATGTATTGGGAATTTACCCACTGCATTTGTAAGAGAAAACATTCCTACCCTCTAAAGCAAGCTCACAAACCCATTATTTAATTTGTAAGCACATGCTAGCTCCTATATTATCAACATCTAAGAAACCACATCTCTTTCAGGCATTTTGTCAAATGCTTGGTAGGCTCACTCAAAATTATCATATCAACACATGCACTGCATCTACAAATGCCAGATTAAAAATGAAAATGCCTGCTATTGTTTCTTGTATTGATCATTACAGAGTTTCAACAGCCCAGCTTCCTTCAATCTTACATATGCGCGAGACTTTCTGGATATTTTGAATCCTCCAAAAATCTTCACCATCAGACCTCTTGATTCTTGCAAGAAATCTCAAAGGCAGCAACACTTTTAGTTTAGACAGACAGACAGACACTCAGCGCCAATAGGTGCTGTTACTAACTCTGGACATGCCACAATATTTAGCTCCCTCAACTCAGGCATTGCTCCTTTTGCTACTCTCACATGCTTCACCTTGTCAAGATCATGTAAGTTCATCCCATATGACTCTGAGCAAGTAGTACCTCTGATTCAAAACAATAGTGATAGATACGTAATATACAAAGATGAGTCAACTGTAAGATCTGAATGGGGAGAGATGATACTTTTGTTCCCTTCAAATCCACTACTTCCAATTGCTTAAGTTTCTGTATGGACTTTGAATCTCCAGAATTTGTGTTCTCTTCAAGCTTAAGTATCTCAAACGAACCAGTTTCGCCAGTTTGGGAGGGAAGCTGGAAAGTGGTGCACTGTCTAGATCAAGTACATGTAGCAAGCTGATGCTAGAGAAGAATCCACACATGAATGAGATTGAAGAACCAGTAGACAGAAAGAGCAATAGACACCGGAGGTAACGGAACCTCAGGTCTGATAGTGAGTCATTGCAACTTTCGTGGATCGATAGTCTACGAATTTTCTCATTCTTGCTCGTGCTCTTTTGACTTGCATTCATAACTAGTGATTCTTCTGAGAACTTCATTAGAATAATTTCTCGAAGAATATCATGTACCCGACAAGTCCTAACCTTCCTGAAGTTATTTTGGGAGGCAAACACGACTCCAACGGACTTTGCATAGAGGCCTACGATTCGTAATCAAGACATTCGAGATTCGAGAAATTCTGATTCAAGACATTCGTTAATCGGGATATTCGTGATTCAAGACATTCGTTACTAGGGACATTCGTGATACGGGCCATTCGGGATTCGATTCATTTGTTAATGTAGACATTCGTAATTCGGGATTCGGGACATTTGTTTATCGGGGCAATCTAGGGACATATTCGATTCGTCGATTCAGGACATTCTTGGGACTATTCGACTCAGGAAATTCGCGACATACTCAGGACATATTCAATTCGGGATATTCTCGGTACACATTCCATTCGGGACAATTCTCGGGGCATTCAATTCAGGACAATTTTGAGACATTTGATTTGGGACATTTTCGGGACACTCTCGGGATAAATTCGGGACTTATTCGACTCAAAACATATTTGATTCGAAACACGTTCGATTTGGAACACATTCAATTTGGTACATATTTGATTCCAAACACATTTGATTCGAGACATATTTGATTCAAAACACATTCAATTCAAGATTTTCTCGGGATATAATCGATTCAAGACATTCTCATGACAATTTGATTCGACACAATACTTGAGATATATTCGATTCAGAAAAATTATCGGAACATTTTCGATTTGGGACATTCTCGTGGCATATTCTATTCATGACATATTCGATTTAAGAAATGAATATTCTCGGGACATATTCAATTCGAGACAATATTTGGGACATATTCGATTCAGACATTCGATTTTCAGGGCATTCTCGGGATATATTCGGTTCGGGACATTCTCGAGACAATTCAATTCGCGACATACTCGTGATATATTCAATTTGGGACAATTCTCTGATATATTCAATTCGGGACAATTCTTAGGACATTCAATTTAGGATATTCTCGGGACACATTCCATTTGGGACAATTCTCAAGGCATTCAATTCAGGACAATTCACAGAACATTCGATTCAGGAGAATTCACGGGACATATTCGATTCAAGACAAATCTCAAGACATATTCGATTAGGGATAATTTTCGGGACATTCGATTTGAGACAATTCTCGAAACATATTCGATTCGGGACAATCTCGGGTCATATTCGATTCGGGACATTCTCAGGACCTATTCGATTCAGGATATTCTCAGAGCATATTCGATTTGGGACATTCTCGTAACATATTCATTCTCAAGACTTTCTCGAGACATTCTCGGGTGATATTCGATCAAAACACATTCTATTCGGGACATTTTCAGGACATGTTCGATTCGAAACACATTCGATTTGGGACACATTCGATTCAGGACAGATTTGATTCAAGACATTCGATTTGAAACACATTCAATTCGAGACATTCTCGGGACATATTCATTTTCAAGACATTCTCGGTACATATCAACATATCATCAATGATGCCGAGATTATGCCAATGTTTAGTCAGAATCGAGTTTAACATTTCTACAGAATTTTCATCAATAAACAGTACATCCCTCTTTTTCAGTACAATATGACTGAGTGTTCAGGTAATGGATGAAAGAAATCAAACCTTTTCCCCCCTTTCTAGTATCTCCTTAATCGGACGGTGAGCGGCAGCTACACATAGATTCTGCAAAGACCAGAGAAATATGAAATCATACCAGATATTTTTCTCTATTCTATAAAATCATCAAGAATTGGAGGTAGAATATCCATCAGTCATATTGGCAATAGCATCAAAATCAATATCAGGAGACAAATCCTCTTTTGCCAATATAACTCTTAGTATCTTTGCTCTATTTTGAGCATCAATCTGGGAAAGAAAAACAGATCAAATGAGTCAGTTTCTGCCACAGAAAGTCTACTGAGTTATCAAACAAAACCAAAACACATCCCAAACAATATCTACAAATGTGAGTGCCTGCAATCCATGCATTACTTTTTTCAAACTCATTTTCAAGTTTCAAATGTGTACCTGCTTGGCAACCTTCTAATGACAGCCTCATCAAGGTCAAAAGGCGGGCCTGTTTGTGGCTGCAAGTACCAAGACGCGCTCTGTATCTTTTGTCCGCAAGTCATCCCAATTCACCATAAATTCATTTTTCATCTTTTGCATGGCTTCATGCTCCCCAGGATTTTCTCTCCAAGACCCAACATACTGTCAGCCTGTTAGAACAGGTGAAGCCAGTTGATTAGAGATATACAACAAATTCAAATTGCTGCAGCAAAGCCATTGAGAGTTTACTTCATCAACAAACACAACACTAGGAGCAATTTTGCTGGCTAGTTTGATAACAGCTTTCACATACTTCTCACCCTCGCCAAACCACTGCAAATAGAAGAGTAGCGTGATTTAGAATATGGAAATGAGGTCGAAAACACAGTTTTAAGAAAATTTAAATCATTCTTCACCTTTTATGTGATGCTGGACATTGAAGAGTTTCAGCATCACGATCTAATTGATGTTTCCAAGAAGCAAGAAGATCTTTGTCCTGCAATGGTTGATAAAGCTTCCATAACATTCGTCGAAAAGATCAAAATAACTTTAATTTCAAACCCAACAACACAATGGACTCTCCGATCGGCGTCTTGCATAAACAAAATGAATGGAGAGTTTCTGCTTTCACTATGTACAGCACTACAGCCTAATCAACTCAATAAGTTAACAAACCAGCTGATTGAAATAAACCAAAAACTTGCATCATAACAAATTTTATCATCGAGTACTTAAAGAGAGAATAGAAGTTACCTCAAACAATGTGTTAATAAGTAGCTTGTCCAAATCGTTTGCACCTGTGCTTTCTAGACGAAGATCACAAGCTAGAGAAGAAGAAGAAGAAGAAAAGGTAAGAATGATGGGAGAATCTACAAGGTAACAACTAGTGGAAATCTACACAGATGGGTGGGACATTACCGTTGCAGAAGAATCCATGACCTAGTTTTTCTTCCTAATCATTAAACTGGAATAAGAAAACTTAATGCTGAAACATCACTTTTACTACCCCATACTAGATATAAGCATACAGATATTCAAAAGAACAAAGTAAACTATATTGATTATGACAATATACACATATAGTTAGTTAAGGACACAATAAACTGAACCTCGAAGAGGATGAGGTTGTATATAAGCCACCAACACCTATATATCTCACCCTGTCACCTGCATGTTAAATTGTAGGATGAGTATAGCTCAGCTGAAATCCACGATGGTACATATTCAATCGAAACACATTAGATTCGGGACATTCTCGGGACATATTCGTTCTCAAGACATTCTCGGTAAATCTTCAATTTGTAACATTCTCGGGACATATTAGATTCAAAACACATTCGATTTGGGACAATCTCCTGACATATTCAGTCTCGGGAAAATTTCGGTACATATTTCATTAGGGACATTCTCGGGACATATTCGATTCGGGAAATTCTCAACACATATTCGATTTGGGACAATCTCGGGACATATTCATTCTCAAGACATTCTCGGTACATATTCGATTTGGAACATTCTCGGGACATATTAGATTTGAAACACGTTCGATTTAGAACAATCTCCGGACATTTATTCTCGGGAAAATTTCGGGACATATTTCATTAGGGATATTCTCAACACATATTCGATTCGAACACATTCAATTCAAAACACATTCGATACGGGACATATTTTAATCAGGAAATTCTCAAAACATTCAATTTGGGACATTCTCGGAACATATTCGTTCAAAACACATTCGATTCGGGATATATTCGATCGAAACACATTCAATTTAGGACATTCTCAGGACACATTCGATTTGGTACATTCTCGAGACAAATTTGTTTGAAACACATTTGTTTCGGGACATATTCAATCGAAATACATTCAATTCGGGACATTCTCAGGGCATATTTGATTCGAAACACATACAATTTGGGACATTCTAAGGACATATTCCATTATAGACATTCTCGGGACATATTTGATTCGGGGCATTTTCGGGACATATCTGATCGAATCAAAACACATTCGATTCGAGACATATTCGATCGAAACATATTCAATTTGGAACATTCTCGGGACATATTCGATTTGGGACATTCTTAGGACATATTCGATTCGAGACATTCTCGAGACATTCGTTCTCAAGACATTCACGGTACATATTCGATTCGGGACATTCTCGAGAAATATTCAATTTGAAACACATTCGATTTGAGACATTCTCCCGAAATATTCAATTCGAAACACATTCGATTTGGGACATTCACCCGAAATATTTAATTCGAAACACATTTAATTCACGGGACATATTCGATTCGGGATATTCTTGGAACATATTCGATTTGGGACATTCTCGAGACATATTCGATCGAAACACATTCGATTCGGGACATATTCAATCAAAACACATTCGATTCGGAACATATTCGATCGAAACACATTCGATTTGAGACATTCGATCGAAACACAATCGCCTCTAGGCATATTCGTTCGAAACACGTACAATTTAGGACATATTCAATCCAAACACATTTGATTCGAGACAATCTTGGTACATATTTGATTCGAGACATTATCAGAACATATTCGATTCAGGACATTCTCGAGACATATTCAATAC
Source organism: Pelargonium australe (assembly GCA_036897465.1). Classification (NCBI taxonomy): domain Eukaryota; kingdom Viridiplantae; phylum Streptophyta; class Magnoliopsida; order Geraniales; family Geraniaceae; genus Pelargonium; species Pelargonium australe. The sequence continues at coordinate 14,824 of JAYMTH010000221.1, forward strand.
GAAAGACATTCGATTTGAGATATTCTCCTGGCATATTCATTCCCGGGACAATTTTAGGACATATTCCATTAAGAACATTCTTGAGACATTCAATTGGTAACATATTCGATTCAGGACATTCTCGAAACACATTCGAGTCAGGATATTCAATCAAAACATATTCGATTCAGGACATATTTGTTCTCAAGACATTTTTGGTACATATTTAATTTAGGACATTCTCAGGATATAATCTATTCGGAACACATTAGATTTGGGACATTCTTAGGACATATTCATTATAGAAAAAATTTCAAGACATATTTCATTATGAACATTCTCGAGACATATTCGATTCGAGACATTTACGATTCGGGAATTTCTCGGAACATATTCGATTCAAGACATATTTGATCGAAACACATTCAGTTCGGGATATATTCTATTGAAACACATTCGATTCGGGGCATTCTCGCGACATAATCATTCACAAGAAAATTTAGGGACATTATTGAGACATTCGATTCGAAACACATTCGATTCGAAACACATTCGATTCGAGAAATTCTTAGGATATATTCGATCAAAACACATTCGATACGGGACATATTTTATCGAAACACATTCGATTCGGAACATTCGTAATCAGAATATTTTTTTATTCAAATCACATTCAAAACACATTCGATTAGGGACATATTTGTTCGAAACACATTCGATTCGAGACATTCGTAATCGAAATATTTTTTATTCAAATCACATTCAATTTGGGTCATATTTGATTCGGGACATTCTCGGGACATATTCGATCGAAACACATTCGATTCGGGACATTTTTTCGAAACACATTCGATTTGGAACAATCTTGGGATATATTCGATTCGGGAGTTTCTCGAGACATTAAATCAAAACACATTCGATTCGGAACAAAATTAGATCGAAACACATTCGATTCGAGGCATATTTGATCGAAACACATTCGATTCGGGACATATTCGTTCGAAACATATTCGATTCGGGACTTATTCAATCGAAACACATTCGATTCGAGACAATGTCGGGACATATTCGATTCGGGACTTTCTCGAAAAATATTCAATCAAAACACATTCCATTCGGAACAAAAATTTGATCAAAACACATTCGATTCGAGGCATATTCAATCGAAACACATTCAATTCGAAGCATATTGATCGAAACACATTCGATTTGGGACATATTTGTTCGATACACAATACCGATTTTGGACATATTCAATCGAAACACATTCGATTTGGGATAATCTCGGGACATATTCGTTCTCAAGACATTCTTGGTACATATTCAATTTGGGACATTCTTGGGACATATTCGATTCGAAACATACTCGATTTGGGACATTCTCATGACATATTTGATTGAAACACATTCGATTCGAGTCATATTCGATCGAAACACATTCAATTCAAGACATTCTAGGGACATTCATAAAAGGAACATTTTTTATTCAAATCACATTCAATTTGGGTTATATATTATTCGAAACATTTGATCGAAACACATTCGATTCGGGACATAATTGATCAAAAGACATTCGATTCGAGGCTTATTCGGTCGAAACTCATTCGATTTAGGACATTCTCGGGACATATTCAATTTGGAACTTTCTCGAAATATGATTGAAACACGTTCGATTCGGAACATATTCGATCGAAACACATTCGATTCGAAATATATTCGATCGAAACACATTCGATTCGGGACATATTCGTTCGAAACACAATCGATTTGGGAGATATTCAATCAAAACACATTCGATTCAGAATAATCTCGGGACATATTCAATTTGGGGCATTCTCGGGGCATGTTCGTTCTCAAGACATTCTCTATACATATTCAATTTAGGACATTCTCGGGACATATTTGATTTGGGACATTCATAGGACATTCATTCTCGGGAAAATTTCGGGACATATTTCATTAGGGACATTCTCGAGATATATTCCATTTGAAACACATTCGATTCGAGACATTCTCGATTTTGGAAAATGAGCAGGACATATTTGATCGAAACACATTCGATACGAGAAATTCTTAGAACATATTCGATCGAAACACATTCGATTCGGGACATTCGAACAAAACACATTCGATTTGGGACATATTTGATCGAAACATATTCGATCAAAACACATTCGATTCAAGATATTCTCGGAACATATTCGATTTGGGACATTCGTAATCAGAACATTTTTTTATTCAAATCATATTCAATTTGGGTCATATTTGATTCGGGACATATTTGATCAAAGCACATTCGATTCGGAACATATTTGATCGAAATACATTCAATTCGGGACATATTTGATCAAAACACATTCGATTCGGAACATATTTGATCGAAACACATTCAATTCGGGACTTTCTCAGGACATATTCGATCGAAACACATTCGATTTGGGACATATTCAATCGAAACACATTCGATTCGGGACAATCTCGGGACATATTCGATTCGGAACATTCTCGGGGCATATTCAATCGAAACACAATCGATTCGGGACAATCTCGGGACATATTTGATTCGGGACATTCTTGGGACATATTCGTTCTCAAGACATTCTCGATACATATTCAATTTGGGACATTCTCGGGACATATTCGATTTGGGACATTCTTAGGACATTCATTCTCGGAATAATTTCGGGTTGTATTTCACAAGGGACATTCTCAAAATATATTTGATCGAAACACATTCAATTCGGGACATATTCGATCGAAACACATTCGATTCGAAACATTCTCGGGACATATTCAATCGAAACACATTCGATTCGAGGCATATTTGATTGAAACGCCTTCGATTCGAGGCATATTCGATCGAAACACATTCGATTCAAGACATTCTCGGGACATATTCGATTCGGGACATTCTCGAGACAATCTTAATCGGAACATTTTTTACTCAAATCACATTTGATTTGGTTCATATTTGATTCGGGACAATCTCGGGACATATTTGATTGAAACACATTCGATCAAATATATCCCCACCTACAACATCCACTAGTTTTAGAGTGATCTAAATATCTTTCCTGTGGATGCGTGCTAGAAAATTTATATTATTTTACACCAGTGTTGCTAATTAAAGGAGTGTTGCTGATTAAAGGTGAGAGCATTGCTTCGAACTTAGAAACAAATAGACATATTGGTTCGCCATGAGTTTGAGTTAGGCTGAAAATGTTGAATCCATTTATTAAAGAGATAACCAGGAGTATGACAATAGAGATTGATGTATCAAGTAATAGTTTCAGCAAAATCCAATCAAATTAAGCAGCCAAATTAACAAAAACTTACCTCAATATCTGACGTGGTCAGATATAGTGATAAAATGCAACTACTCATGCAATTTGATTTACTTTTCAAATCCCTAAGGCTATTATCAATTTAATTAAATATTTGACCTAATCCCTTAGCAGTTTAGACTTCAATTGAAACCGATGATGATGCTAAGAATAATAGTGCATAAAAGCCTACTTAAATATGCAGTAAAAGTCAAGGGAAAAATAGAACACGGCAATCCAAATGATGAGTGCATAGAGCAAACCTTTGCTAACTGAATAAAAGCCTTCGTTTTTAGAAAACCCTCCTAATGCAGGGCTTGGATCAAGAGGGGCTTTGAATGCACTCATGCATTTGTCTGCAGATGTATAATGCTAAAATAGCACATACATGATGTTAGTAGGTCTTGAGAAGAAATATCACCATCAATATCAATAGAACTAAAATTGCCTCACCAAAATCTGAGTAAATGTGAAAAGAGAGAGATACAATTAAACAACATAAAGATGATGAAATATCGAAATATACCTGTAAAACAATACTTAACATGCTCAAGTCCCCCATAGCCACCATTTGGTCCATAGTTTGTAGGGTCCATCTTGAAATCCTATCACCCGGAAATTAAAAAGAAAAAAGAAGTCAGGTTTATAAAAAGAAACCACAAACCAAAATATTGTAGTAACTAGCTTATTGTAATAGTTACTAGCAAGAGAAACTTATGATTGACATAACAGTATATAGCAGGAAGTAGAATATGGCTACTTAACATTCAAATACAAGCATAACCATATCATCCTAATTGTACCCCTACAAATAAGCATTTGATCCTCTCCTCAATATGGATCCCCAATATACCAGGTATTACTTGTCTTCTAAAGTGAAAAATAAAAAGTAGTAAAATGATATAAACAAGGATATGAAAGATTGTACCCATCATAAGCCTAGCTATGGCTATTGGCAAATTTATGAGTCTCAAGACTTAAATTTATGGGGACTTTTAGTGAACTTAAATGCATCAGTTCAAATAACCGGACCCTCATTTGGTTACACAAGAAATCGACATAAAAACACAAAGTTTATATTTTTCCAAACCCTTTTCATCTCTTTTCTTAACAATCTTCAAGCAGAATTCCTCAACAACAAAAAACAACCATCAAGCAGACACTAGGTTTAACTAATTCATATTGGCAACACAAGCACCAACACATGAGAGAAGAGGAATACATATCCAAATCGGTTACCTAGGACATTAGCGCGGCCGATCACTTCCGGATCATTCTCATCTGATCCAACGATTTCAACAATCTGCAAAGAATAGCTTCGGAAAATCAAAACCCTAATTATCGACAAAATCAGAACAACGAATGGCGAAATAAAGAGCAACCAGCGACAAGTAACACCGACAGACCCAATCAAATCAACAATTTGAGTATCAAAAAGAAAAGAAGAGAGAAAACAATTCTTGAAGAAACGAAAAGAACCCATGAAGACTCCTGGACCAACAAACGAAGCCCAGATCACGATTCAGGAAATCACAATAACCCACCTCCATGGAATCGAGAAATCCCGTCAAGTTTCTTTGAGGACTTTTATCAAACACTTGCAACCCAAACCCAAACCGTCCTTTATTCCTCAGAGCAAGACCATGCAAAGAAAGAACTTGCAACCTCCATGGATTGTGATTTGTTCATCAAAATCCAAGTGAGTATGTGTCTCTCTCTTACAGTCTCTCGTCCCTCTCAATCGCAGTCAGTGATGATACAGGTTTGTTTGTGGTTTGACCTGGTCTATAAAATACATAAGCAAGTAATTGAAACGACGACATCTTTTGATAAAACAAAATTTAGTCACCGGCTTAAATTATGATAATTTTGCAACTCAAGCTACGGTGTCGTTTCGTGGTCGTTGTTGCTGATCTGCATCAAGTTCATCATCTCTAGCTGAACCAGACAATCCCCGACAACACAACACTCTACTTCTTCATCATCAATGGCCGCCGCAATTCCTCTCTCTTTCTCCTTAGATCCCCAACACCATTGTTGTCACTACCAGCTTCACTCTCACCTCCTCCCCACCTCCACCTTCCTCAAAATTCGCCATCCCAAACCTCTAACCTTCCTCCACAAATCCCACAGAAGACTCTGTCTCAAATCTTCCTTCTCTCCTTCCGATGATTCATCTCCTTCACCTTCTCCTTCTTCAACTGCGACAACGTCACTGCCTCTACCGCAAGATTCACAACCCACTTCGTTTCTCCAAGACCCATTTCGCACCAATCGGTTTCTCACCAACGAAGAGTACGACAAGCTCAAATTCCTCGAGGATTTCAGGTACTACGAGGAATTGGAATCTGGGTCTTTGTGGGTTCGGGTCATGAGGGCCGACGAGATGGATATTACTGTCAAATTGCTCGCCGAGTCCTTCGCCGAGTCCATGGTCCTCCCGGCGGCGTACGTGACTCTGTTGAGCTTCTTAGTGAAGCAGTACTTGACTGAGAGACGGGCTGCTCTGCCGCACACCGCCACGCTTGTTGGGTTTTACAGAGGGAAGAGGGAGGAGGAGGACGGCGGCGAAGAAGGTGAAGAGCTGGCCGGTACTGTGGAGGTGTGTTTTGACGAAAGAGGTGCCAATGATAAACCTCCCACGCCCACTCCGCCCAAGGACAAGCCTTATATCTGTAACATGACTGTGAAAAAGGATCTTCGCAGGTATGTTCTGCTATTGATATTGATCTTCTGGGTTCATATTCTTTTCTGGTTGTAATGTTCAGTTTCTGGGTACCAATTGCTATTGCAGCTCAAGAATTGATTTTTTCTTCTTCCAAACAATACTGTGATTGTTTTACATGCAACAGTGTTTGTTATCAATCATGATTATTATTATTTCCTGATCATATTGTTGCTCCAAATAATACTTATTGTCAGTGCTTGACTGAGTATGAGAAAGGCAAAATTATAGTCATTTGGTGCCAAGTGACATCAGCAGAAATTTCTTTAAAAGATGAACACAATCTCTTGAGTGGATTATGAATTGATAAACTATCCACAAAAGTTGTTGATATCTTATCATGGGATGAGTGTTAAAAAGGAAAATAAGAAAATAACAGTTAGCATCTTAGCATTGAGGTTGATACAAATTTTGGAGGTAAATTAGTTTAACAGTCTCACGTGTGTACTTGGTGGATATGCTACTGCATAAAAGATGTATTTTCATTTCGTTTGTTATGCATGTTGACAGTCAGAATTATTAGTTGTTCGGTTGGTAGATTTATCATATCACCTCTTCCTCTTCTCTATTGCCATGTTGTTAATGAATATTACCAACTGCAAATCCAATTGCAGAGTCCTCTGTGAATTGGTTGTTGATTGCGTTATTTGCTTAGAGCATACATTTCTTTTGATTGCCAAGTGCAAAAATACATTAGAATTTGAAAACTTGGTGTTAAAATACGTGGTGCACATAAAACTTACTTGAGCTTATGATACTGTTGAGTGTTGAGAGTCTGAAATGTACAATTCAAATTCAAGTGGATAAGGCCAAGAGGTTGAAGAACAATTAGAAAGTAGAATGTAATCACAAATGCCTTGCTGATTTTGATATTCTCACTTGAATTGGATGTTGTTATAAGATGAAGAAAGGAAAACTTTAACTGTAATGCTGTGCATCTGGTAGCATTGAACACTCCTGAAATTCTTACAATTTTTTCTTGAAACTTTCAGAAGGGGCATTGGTTGGCATCTTTTGAAGGCCAGTGAAAAACTAATTTCTGAGATGACTTCTTCGAAAGAGGTGTACCTACACTGCAGAATGATTGATGCAGCTCCATTCAACATGTATACAAAAGCAGGGTACAATGTGGTTAAGACAGATAGCATCTTCGTACTGTTGTCATTACAGAGACGTAAGCACTTGATGTGCAAGAACCTTCCAATTTTAGATGACGACTCAGAATTGTTGGATATTTCGGATTCTGACAAGGAACTTAATATGTGAACAGATGTGAAAATCACAACATATTTTGCTGAGGTACATGTAATTACTTCCATGTGTTTTCATTTGCTATAGAACTCTCTTCTCTCTCTCCATGTGTATTTACTGTACAATATTCAAATTAAAGAATACTTTTACTAAAAAAGTAACTTCTCTCCTGATTTCTATATTGTACTCCTGTAAAATCTTTCTCTATTTCCATGTTTAGACTTCAATAAATTAATTTCTTTGGGCACCTCCTGGTTCAGAATGTAGTCGTTTCAGCTGATAGTCATTGGTCAAGTTATTCCTTGCTTCTACACTAATATGTATATGGTGGATGTCTGTTTTCTAGCAGGTAATTTCCATCAGGCATCAGATATATATATATACAGTGTGTGTGTGTATGTGTACGTGTCTTATCCTCCATAAATTCTTTGATTCACATCTTTAGCGGTTTTACTCCGACAATTCTGGTGCCTTCGGTCTGAAACAAATCTCTTCTGCCAGTGCATGAGTTAGTCTTTGTAGTAATGGCAAAACTTATACTTGGATAATTTGTCCTGCATTGCTCCGGAGCTCTTCCATGCCCACCTGTATGACTTCCCTTCTCTACTTTCTTTGGTTCTTATTAATCCGTATGATCTTTCAACAATTAAGTAGGCTGCAAAATGACTGAGTTGTTTTCTTACAACTTTGCCAGGAAGTACATCACAATTGGCATGCTACTTAAATAGTTTGATAGATTTATAGTTGTTTTCACATTATAAGGTCATGTAAAATCAATTAACACCTGTTATCCTATATCATTGAATTATGTGAGAATACGTTCCCTGTACTTCATACATTTCAAAACAAAGGGAGATCCTCAATTGTAAACAATGCATGCGAAGAATTCTCCCCTTCTGAATTTGACGATATATTATTGCAAACTTTTTATGTTTGCTCTGTATCTTACTGAAGAACCATATTCAACATCCTGTTAGTTTGGCATGCGATTCTTTTTATTTTATTTTTTCATCTTTTAGCTGACTGTTTTCTTGATCTGCTGTTAAGTGTTAAGCTCAGCTAATATGTTCATGAGCTTCAAAATGTTCACGTAATCAATATGGGCAAATGAAGCATCTTCATTATTGTTATAAAGTTCCACTCTGCCAATAAAAACATCTACCTTTATTAGATCATTCTGAATGTATGCATGGCCATTCCCAAGCCTTTTGAATTTGTATAGAATACCAGTTGGAGTTCTTTTATACATTCTGCCATTGATGGTCTCTCGCTGCTCTCAGTGCGGACACAGCGAGATGCCAGGTTTGCAAACATGGCTATGGACTCCAAAGTATAAGAACCCCGTCTCATCTCTGGATCTATCACCTTTCCCAACTTTTTCCGATCGTTCAGTATGTTTCTAACCTGAAACAAAGGATTGTATTTACAATTTTAGTTGTTCAGCATAGCTAATGTTCTGATATCCTCAACACCTGAGAGTGATAATCTATTTAAATTAGAAAGACTTTTCCTGCCTGTAGTACGAGATTTTGATCGTTTGCTCCCTGGCTTATGTCCACGGCTCTACGTCCGGTCAAAAGCTCAAGTAGAACCACTCCAAATGCATATACATCACTCTGTAGAGTAAGCTTCCCTGTCTGTCACCAAAGGAGGCAATTTCACTACTCATGCCACCCGGCTAGGGAAATTAAGTGGAAGAAGAACTAACACTTAGACTGAAAAAAAAAATGTACACGAGTATTGCTTAAATATAGGTTAGGAAGACAGCTACATGCTTAGAGTTGTTCAGAAAATAAATCGCATATGATAGACCCATCATCTAGAGTTGGCAAATGAAATCATCACCTCCGACTTTCATTAGGAACATTGTAGATTAGCTAGAAAACTTTGATAGCTCAAAGCGGAAAAAAAGGAAATTCTAGTTTGAGGGAGATCATTTTTTGTCTAAACTAAGGGATTTTGGGAGCACGAGGTTATACTCAACTTTGAAGTTGAATATGTTTAATATCTATAAGACTGGATAAGGGTAAAATAATACATTTGGTACATTTTCTTTGAAATGATACCTACAAATAAAGAATATGGATGCTCGAGCAGCTCACAACTCTGTCATGGGTACCTTCCCCTATTTTGTGAAAGATATAATAGAAGCTGTAGTTTGGTGAAAGTTTTATAGGATGATGGTTCAGAACTTCAGACTTCAGAGTACTTGAATCTGAGAGCTAAATGCAAATCTAATTAGTTTTTAGCATAATCTGAAGGTTAGATGGATTTGACTATTGGTTTCATGTTATCCTAGCATACTCAGTATACCTGAAGCCTATAAATTGTTTAACAAAAAAAAGAACCTGATCTATCAGAAGTGGTGAATTTATATTGAATATTCAAGCACGAATGAAAACAAAAATCACTCCTTGCAACATGATGATACTATATAAAGGTGCATACCGATGTATACTCAGGATCGAAGTAGCCAAAGGTACCAAGTACTCTAGCAGTCACAAGTGTTTCCTGGCCTTCTGGCATTAACTTGGCGAGTCCAAAATCAGATATCTACGTAAAGTAGGGATTCTCTTTAGCTTCAAATGTCTGGTTATGAAAATATTGATGTGTGATATAAATTACTTTAATCTTTTGTTTACCTTTGCTTCATGATTTTCATTTAGAAGAACATTGGTGGATTTGAAATCTCTGTGAACAATTGGAATTCCAACTGCAGAACTTGAATGAAGATAAGCAAGTCCTCTTGCTGCTCCAAGGGCCACTTTGAGCCTTGAAGGCCAATCCATTTTTGTTTCTCCAACTCCTGGAATTCAATTATAGCCAATAATTAGTTTACTCTAAGGAAATATACATGTGAATAAGCTTTTAAGTCAAATATCAACCATTTAAGTGATCTTGCAGGTTCCCATTTTGCATATATTCATACACTAGGAAGCGGTGTCTCCCATCAGCACAATACCCTATCAACGAAACCAGGTTTGGGTGACTGAGTCTGCTCAAGATGTCAACTTCTACACGGAATTCACGCTCCCCCTCAGCTGCTTT
>JAYMTH010000222.1:0-25118 GCA_036897465.1 Pelargonium australe
TACTATATAAAAACAGCAGTTTTTTATCCTAAAAAAAAAAAAAAAAACACAGCAGTTGTTTAAAGAAAACTCAGCAGTTATAAAATATATAAAAAGTAAGTACAAATAAATGAATGTAAAAAAATTAATAAAAATAAAAAAACTCAAAATTCCAGAATTGTGACAGTTGTACCCTCAACGTGCAACTTTATATATATATATTAATAGACGACAACAAAGCGAATTCAACTGCACCATATAATATGGACCCACCCATTAAATTGGCAGTTGTAAATATTTTCAGCTTGCCGACATCGTATTGTATCACATCTTCCAACTAAAAGTCCAGATCACCCCACGTACATTTTGAAAATACTTGTTTTTATTCGGTATTTTTTGCAAGTTAATACAAAAATTTAACAATATTAGATAGATTCAACAGACCTATAAAAATCTAAATACGTGGCCTCAAACATATTTTTTATTATAAAAAATGATTGAACAGCTGAGCGTATCAGAATGTAGAAGGATTTGATAATCTTTTGTTAATTTCTGAACCTAATATTTATACTGATAAATATAAAGATAATATCATAAATGTCACTATAAAAACATTCATATCCTAACAGACACCATTCCCGATTTGGATCATCGGTTACCTCCGCAAACCCCACGTCCCACTGTCACTTTCCGCAACAGAATGAAGACTCCGCTGTTGGGAGGAGAGACCAGCGGTGGCCGCCGGAGAGATCGCCCCATCGGCCGCTTCGACGCTATCACTCACGGCTCCGCTTACCAGAAAGCCGCCGCTCTCGTTGATCTGGTCTATTTTCATTTCTCTGTTTTATTTACTTCTGCTGCTTAATCAGTCTGGTCTGGTTCATTTCGAGCTGCTGTTTTGATTCTGGAATTTTTCTGCTCACTTCAGCTATACGTGATTTCCTTGTTTTGGAGTGAATTGCAAGCGGTGTCTGTTATTGGTGTGATGGAGCGTATTAGGATCTAAAATGTACCTAGAGTTGGGAATTAGCCTACTGTGGATTTGTAGTTTTTTCCTGTATTTGATAGACTGCGATTTAGTTTTTCGGTTTTGCAGATTTAAGATCCAGTTCCTATTGTATTTGGTTCTAAATTTTGATACAGACTTGTATAACTTTATTTTAGCAACTATTTGCTTTGATCGATAGTTGTGTGGCCTATAGGTGCTCTGATGTTTTGTTGTAGATGTGAGTTGTGTGGTGAATTTAGCCTTTTCAGAGATGTTAGATGTCATTTTAGCCAAGGTTTTCTTGTCTTTTTCCTTGATTCTGTAGTTTCCTTTTGTATTATTGTTTTGCTTACTGGATAAATGTCTAGAAGAACTATATAACTAGGAAGAGAAACTTAGACACTATGGTTATGTTAGCTATTTGCTAGCCAAGTCTTTCTTTGACACTATTCATAGAAGAAAAATGGACTTTTCACTCTGTTCTTATCTGCAACAATTTCATTTTTAATTTACTCCATAGAACTTTTCGTGATTAGTAAAAAAAAAAAATGTACCCTCTATACCGCAGGCTGAAGATGGCATTGGTCTACCAGAGCAAATTCTTGATCAACCAAACTTCGAAAGTTCTGCAAACTTATACTTCATGTTCATCCGGTTCGATATCATTTGGACCCTCAATTTTTTTGCACTGATAATCCTAAATTTCTTAGAGGTCAGTATAGGTTTTAAGTCTGGTTTTCCTCTTTGTCATATATGAACTGTGAAAGAAAGTAAATAAATATACATTTGCACTTTTTGTGCGTAAGATGATAGTGCCAGTGTTTAATTGTTTAACTTTGCAGAAACCTTTGTGGTGTTCCAATAATAGTGCAAAGTCATGCAATGATAGGGAGTATTTCTATCTTGGGGAATTGCCATACTTGACCAAGACAGAGTCTCTTGTTTTTGAGGTAAGATTCAAAAAAATTTAAAACTAGTTTTCTACTCTCTCTTTTTATTTTATAAACTATAAACTTTTTTGTTCTTCTACTTTTTACCATTTATTGATTGATGTTGCTATTCTTACAGTACTATAGTTTTATTTTCTTACACTCATGCTTCCAGTTCCAGTAGAGCTGATATTTGGCTGGTGAATGTATGGAATATGTTAAGCTTTGTTTAATGATTTCTCAGAGTTGATACTTATGTGGAGGGGAAATAAAAATTTGAATGTGCTAATTACCATGACATTAATTAAGTTTTTAGTCTGCTAACAACACCTTCACAGACAAACACAATCCAGGGTTTTAGATGACATGGAGACAAATAATATGTATGAAATAGTAGAAGCAGAAATAGTAGTTGTATGAAGAAAATAAATAAATAAATAAATAAAAATGCTTGCTGATCGGTGCAAACATGTAGAGTCAAGTTGTAGGCCCATTTCTTACATTGTGGTAATACTTGGTTAATAATTGAAGTTTGGATACCGGAAAAAAATCACAGTTAAAACTTATGAAATTCTGAAAGGTTCTTGACAAGAAACTTGGGAATGTCAGTGACAACTGACACAATGTTAAAAACATTCCTTAATATAGGTGTATCATTTAGGCAACAAAATGAGTTCTTTTTTTTTTTTTTTTTCATTTAAGTTTGCACATAAGAGAGCTATATTACTATTGTTATGTAGATTATGTGAAAGAGAACGTGAAGGAAGACAATAAGTTTATTAGAAGTTACTGTTATGAACAAAAGATTAAATCCCTAATTCTTTTGCCATTTTGATCAGAAGATGAATAGAGAGCATTGTAGTGTATTGTTGCTTGTGAATCTATCTTCGACTTTGATTGGTGACTGCTGACTCCATGATTACCAATTAATGTTCTATCACCCAGGAGAACAATTAATTATGAGTTAATTGTTACTAAATTAGTTTGAAGTGTGAATTTTACTTCAGATCACTAGAAAGATATGTTGATGGTCAACCTTAAATACATGCTATTTTTTTTTATAATTAAAAATACATGCTATTAGTATTTTGATAATTTAGAAAAGGGATGGTGCGTGGGTGAATTTAAAATTATGATATTTCAGTTATATAGCATATGGATTATAGTTCCTATTGACAAATATGGAAATAGAAAACTAACCTGAGAAGTTTCAATTTTGCTTTAAAATATTGAACTTCATCTTTTGGATATGTAATTATACTTCACTGCGTAAAAGTTGTACTTTGCAGTACCATTGGCTGAAAAAGATGAATTCTTTTGATGGTATGTTTATTGTCCGGGCGGCTCAAACTATGAATGATTGCATTCTTTTGGGTATTGAACCTTTCATGTCCGTTCCTAGATTTCCATATCTTAAATCTTATTACTTAGTTTGGTTGATTATGATGTATTGAGTTATGGTATTTTTCAAGCTGAATAAGTTCATTTTTCTTGTGCAGGGCATAACTTTGATTATACTCGTCATGCATTCTGTATTTCCAATATCTTATGAAGGCTCCTCTATATATTGGAAAAACCCTCTTAATCGACTGAAAGTAAGCTGTTATTGATCTGTTATAGTTTACCTATATTTTCTATCTAATTGATATTCTTATGATCCATTCACCCTAAGTATTTTTCCATAAGCCTTAAATATCCTCTATTCTCAGAATATATATAGGAATTTAGCTACAACTTCAACTGTTATATGATCTTGTGCAATTTTGAAGTTGATACTTATATTAAGTAGAAGCTTCATTGTTGAGGCTTATTTCTCATCCTTCTTTTGCCTTATCTGTATAGTGTGTAACATGCATATTCTTTTGTCATTTTGCAGGTTATTTTACTTTTAATTTTGGTTGCTGATTTTCTGGTTTATGGTCTCTATCTGTCTCCGCTGACCTTTGATTTTCTTCCTTTGAGGATTGCACCATACATCAGAGTTGTATTTTTCATCATGAGCATAAGGTATCACCTAATGAAAACCCCAAATGTGTAGTTGTTTTTGTAAATTATACCAATGTGGGCATGTGCATTTTGTGATTTGACTGTTCAATCATTTGTGACAGTCTCTTCTATCACTGTGTTGAATTTTGGATTTTTTATTAGTTTTTAATTGATTTTGGTATTCACGACAGAATGGAAAGTGACTTCATATTCAGTGGGTGTTTTTGGTTAGGGGAACTAGAGTACCTATATGGCACATAAACTATGTGGAACAGTTAAAATGAGATTTCTAGAATCCAAGAAATCATAATATTTGAATTTATAGGCATTATATGTATTATGGCTTTGCTAAGGGGAATCTGTGCTTGTGAGGTGGTATTAACTGCCAGGAGACCTAAAGATAGATCCCAACATTTCCTAATCCCATATATATGCACAAAAATTGGGTTGCTGTTAGAGCTACAAAAATAATGTAGGTGCGTTGTAAATTGTTTTAGATTTTGTTAGTTTCTCTTGCTTCAACTTCCATATCATTAACAGTGAAGGTATTATAAAAAAATAACAGTGAAGATATTGCTGAAAGTCACACCATTAGTTGAGTTGAATGGTTTACATGTTATGAACCTAAAGATACTTGCAAAAATGGTCATTAGTGAAAGCAAACGCGTCAAGTTTTCAGATTGAAATTTTCATCATCACTGTGGATGCTGTATTACTTATTGTTAATTGTGTCATTTGCTACTAAATACTAATTTCAGCTTTCTTTCATGTTGTATCATTTTGTATGTACCTAAGGGAACTGCGAGCAACCATTGTCATCCTGGCTGGAATGCTTGGCACGTACTTAAATGTTGTGGTCCGTTCACTCTCTTACCATTCTACCTTTTAAGATATTGCTTTAATACTTACAGTTTGAGTAAGCTTGTCAATACTATACGACTACATTGTCTTTAAAATGGAAGATCTACAGTATGGGTACTGCTATTCCATTTGTTTACTGTTTCACTTTATCCAATCTTCTATTTCTCCAAGTACATCTGCGACAACATATTTCTTTTCTCCTGCTTACCACTGTCTGATTTTCCAAAATTTCAGGCTCTAGGGCTTTTGTTTATTATGTTTTCCAGTTGGGTAGCCTATGTAATGTTTGAAGATACTCAAGAGGGAAAAACAACATTTACATCATATGGTACCACATTATATCAGATGTTTGTGTTATTCACTACCTCCAACAACCCTGATGTCTGGATACCTGCATATAAGTAAGTTGACAAAATGAATTCTCTTCTTTTAGTTTTTTTTTTTTTTTTTTTTTTTTTTTTTTACTTTCCTTCACTAGTATCAAAGTTTCAATTTAGTGTTGTGGGAAATAATTACATATCTTAGTTATGTTTCTGTCCTTTTTTACTGTATTCTCAAGTCTTGCAATTTCTATCAATGACAATAAATTTTATTTACATCATCCACTTTTTTTGTCATATTTTAGGGCATCTCGGTGGTATGTCCTGTTTTTCGCCATCTATGTGCTGTTGGGAGTCTACTTTGTCACCAACTTGATTCTGGCTGTTGTTTACGACAGCTTCAAAAGTGAGGTAAATTCTCATGGCCTAGAACTAACATGAATTGGCTGTTGTCACTTTGGAATTGTCGCTTGCAGCTGCTGAAATATTGTAAACTATGTGATTGACATATTTGTATCACTCATTCTTGTCTTTATTAAATGAAGTAACACAAATGGAAATTCTTATATCTCCCTGCTGTAGCTTGCAAAACAAGTTTCTGATATGGACCGTATGAGGAAAAATGTTTTGGGGAAAGCCTTCAATCTTATAGATAAATACGTGAGTATGATTCTCTATTTCTGGTTAAATCTATTCCTTACATCCCTTATCACAAGCTTTGCTGTCAAAAGATTGTATTTCCTCATGTTCATCATGAGTACGACTTATTTTGTCATTTTTTGTCCTTTTTTTTATGTAAAGTTTTTTTTTTTTTTACTGGGAAACCTTTTTCTGTAATTTAATTTGACACATACATAGCATTTTAGCATAGCGGCATACATATAAGAGAGATCAGTATTTATAGAATCTGTAATTTATTTTGTCTTTGTTGTTTGTCATAGCATATAGTTCTTTGTTTATATTAAAAGGAATGAAAATTTATTACCTACCAGTCATTTTTTATTTTCTGTTGATCCATGGCCTAGATATTTTTGTTTGCATTAGCTTCTTCGCATTTATATATAGTTGCTGTGTGGGGCTAAGTTGACATAATTTTCTCTTGTTGTATGTCATAAATGGAACTCTTTTCTGCTTCATCAGCATCTTGGGTTCATTGATAAGGAGCAGTGTATTCAACTGTTTGAAGAACTGAATAAATACAGGTGATTGACCATCTCATTCCTGCGTACATTTCTAGTTCTTTTTGTTTTCAAGCTCAAAATTTTCATTCAAGCACCATGATTTTCTTACAGACTTGAAGACTCACTCTAATACTCTATCTCCTAGGGTGGCATGTCTTAATTAATAAAGATGTTTTTTACTTGCTATGTATTCCTAAGCAGAATCACAATGAGCCACAAAGGATTTTAATTAGCTGTCTCCATGACTTAGAAGTTCAGGCCTATTTTCTTTCTTTTGTCCATTATTCTTATTGGACAAGTTCAGCATTATTCTGATAACTATTTGATGCATTTGCAAACAAACTTTGAAATGGCTTTACTTATTAATTGCATGTTTCTTCAAGAGATTTAAATCTCTTGAATTGTGAGGTCTAGTTTATATACCATTCTTTGATATTGCTACTAGTTTGTGATATTATATTTGGGCACCTTTCTTTGTATTTTTATCCAGGACACTGCCAAAGACTTCAAGAGAAGAATTTGAGCTAGTATTTGACGCTTTGGATGATAGTCATGACTTCAAGGTATGTTCAATTCATTTTTTTTTTCAGTTTGAATAAATTTATTATCCTTTGTTTTACCAATCTGGCATTCACATCCAACCAAATGTTATATATTCATAGGAATAGTCATTCCGACTCATTATCATTTCTAAATCATTCTCTCTATGGTGATTCTTGTATAGGAATAGCCACTCTGACTCATTATCGATTCTATTTCACTCTTTCTGTGGTGATTCTAATAGGCCTGTCTGTTTTTTTATTTATTATTTAAATACAATGAATGAGGTGATGACATAATTGTTGATATTTAGTTAATACAATCTATTGGGTGTCACTTGTGAGTTTCTGGTTGTCTTTCTTTGTGGTTGACTTATTTTTCATCTGTAGATCAACTTGGATGAATTTGCTGACCTTTGCAATGCAATTGCTCTAAGTTTCCAAAAGGAGGATTGTGTAAGTTCACTGTTTAAGAGTTGAAACATTAGGAAACTCTTCATTATTTGTTCATTATAGAGAAATAAGAGATTTCATATTGCATCTTTGATAGTGTGGTTTCTTTGCAGCCATCTTGCTTGGAGAATTATCCATATATCTACCGCTCATGGTTCTCTGAGAGTTTGAAAACCTTTGTGCGAAGCCCCAAATTTGGTTATTTAGTATCCTTCTTTCTCATCCTGAATCTTGTTGCTGTTATTATTGAAACAACGGTACTAACCAAATTCATCCAGAATTACTGTTCCGTCTGTATATGTTACAAATTTCATGCCAAGACATTCAAAATATAATCAGTATTTTGGAAGTTGATAGTTCTTTATTGCTTGTGTTTGGCTTTGAATTACAGCTTGACATAGAAAATAGCTCTGCTCAGAAGGTGTGGCAAGAATTGGAATTTGTCTTTGGTAAGCTCTTGCTAAGGCAATAAACCTTCCACTAAGTTTGTTTTTTCATCTATTCTTGTAATCTTGTGTGTGGAAAGGTAATATGCAAGGAGCTTGTTTCTAAATGCACATACAAAAAACTTTTGATTCCATGGAATTCTATGTTAGCTGGTCAGAAGAAATAATTTGCAGCAATTAAGTCACAGTTGGATACAGTATCAGATAAGAGGTCAAAGGAGTTATGTCTGGGAAAATAACTGGGTACTTCCTTTTTTTTCTTCTTCTTCTGAATCTTTGATAATGAAAAGGAAAAAAAATAAAATAAAAATAGAAGCAAGAAGCGGGAGTTCTAATTTCTGGTTTTGGCCTGTGACTCTCAGTGACGTCATTCTTCTGTGAGATTATATTGGAGATGAGAGCTTCATTGCAAGCCAGTGTGACCATCATCAGCACTTAAATACCATGTCTGATTCCCAGTGGGAGATCAGATGTTATGTATCTTAGTCACATCCATTGTTACATATCTAAATATTCAAGGGCAGAGAAAATAATTCACTCGCATGCTAGACAAATTTAACGAAATCACACAAACGTATGAAGCAACCCTTTCACCTAAAAATTGGTGGTAAGTGATTTGGTGTACCATTTTGGGGAGTAGGATGTTGTGTGCTGTTGTCATGATTTCAGACTAACTGATGCATACTATCATAATCTTGTAACAAAAAGTCTGTATTCATATCATTTCCAGTCATGATCCTTAATAGCTTATGTAGTGAGGATATCAATATACTCAAGATTCATGTTAGCTAGATGCCTCCTGTCTTCCTCCCTCCATGTGGCTTTATTGTTATTATTATTTGTATCTTTCCATACTCATATGTATGTTATACTCATTAATTCAAAATGGAGTATGATATGCCATCATGCTTTAACTCAATTTTATGTATTTGGTGTTAATGGTTATTTTTATCTTGCATAGGTTGGATATATGTATTGGAAATGGCTCTGAAAGTTTACTCCTTCGGCTTTGTGAATTATTGGAGAGACGGACAAAATCGCTTCGATTTCTTGATTACATGGGTAATAGGTAATTACTCTGACTAAGTATATCCTGGATTCCTTTTCCACCTTTCCATTTTGTTAATGCAAGGAGTTTCTGTCATATAACCAAGGAAGTTTTAATGATGAATGATGCGCCACTATTTTTGTAACAATACTTATTTCTTGTGTGTCCCTCTCTTGAAATTAGTTGATTGAAGTAACCAATTTTTTTTATGATTTTAACACTTATTGGGTCAAATTATGTGCATTGAGTTTCAAACATATATATCTACAAATTACTGTACCTCTTATTTTATTATGGCTCTTAAATTTGTTTTAAATCTTCCATGCAATGTAGTTTTTGTCATTAGTACTTGAATAATGATTCAATACCTTCACAGAGGTTGGAGGATCTTGATTAATGGCACAAGATGTAATTGACTGTGTTATTATTATCACTTAAATGCATTTAATTACCAGATGTGTACAACAGCATCTTTCATGCATACTAGGGAGTAAATTGGACTGTTATTCTTTCTTCTTCATTAATCTTTGCACACAATATTCTCAAAACTTTGGTGGATTTTTGCATACAACATTTTGTGTTACTATAGTTATTTCAGGGTTGATAAATGACATGAATATCTAACGGTTCAATTTGTATGAAGCAATTCTATATTGAACTTGTAAATTATTTATATGCTAGTGTCCTTGGCATGAAATAGAGAATTACCGATAAGCTTATTATGTGCATCTGTTTTTTTTTGTTTTTTTTTTTTACTTCAATATATTAAATTGTTATGGAATTTCGACTTTGTTTGAGCATTCAGTTATTATACAAATTATAATGTTGATTTATTAGGGTTGCATCTATCTGTTTGCATCATGTAACAAGACAGATGATTCTTCTGTTTGCAGTTATTGGAGAAACTATAACTTTTGTGGCTCCGAATGGACTGACATTTCTTTCAAATGGAGAATGGTAAGCTCAGTATTTCAAATATTATTCATCTCGTCTATATTTTTATTTTCCCAAGTTTACTGTAGTATTTTCCCAGGCAATCATTTTTTACTGTATGATGATTCTCAGAAGAATTGGCATATTTTAGTGGTAGTTTGCTTAGGCTCTATCAGTAATGTTTTGGTCTATCATTTCTAATCTAAAAAATCCAATTGAAACATGAACGCAAAATTCATTTCAGAGGGGATATTTATACTCTCAAAACTTACTTGATGACACGACGGCTTTTGATTGGTTATTGGTGATGTGGGGCCCGCATATGAGCTTGGGTCCTAGCTTCCCAGACACGCCATCCTTGGGTGTGGGAGAGTCTAGGAACCTCCGGTTATCCTTCAGGTGTTGTGGGAGGTTTGCGGAACTTCTTGGAGCACCTACTGCTTCGAGTAGTATCTAGAGCCCCTTTGTAACCTCAAAGGCACTGAAGGTGTTGGAGGGCATCATGGACATGTCCTCGGTAGTTTTGGAACCTTTGGAGACATGAAATTTGGAGGATGTTTGTTTTGACGTGTTTTTATGGGTAGAGCATACCGCCTGATGAAAAACAGGACAAGGAGTGTGTTCAACTTCGTAGACACCGTTGCAAGGGATGACCGATAGGAACCCCCTCTAATTACTAAAGCGTGATTGGATTATGAAAATAAATCTAAAAATCAGATAATCTAGATTGAACAAAACCCAAATGAAATACTGGCAGCTAGAACACACAGAAGACACAGGCTTAATATATGGGAGCACTTAAGCTGTTCTAAATAAGGCATAATCGAGAAATCCCATAATCATGGGGTTCTACATATCTCAACAACATGAATGGAGATGCTGGAAGCATAATAGAGCAGAACCGGCATATTTTGGAGATCTTCAGTGGTCAAAAAATAGAAATGATATGTATCTATTAGGGGGGCTACTTAGTTTAACTACAAACCAAGAATCAAGGTTCAAAGTCTACTTGGTTCTTGGTTTATTATATGAGAGCTGGGAGTTAAAATTGCATTAAACCTTTGATTTGGTTTGACTGATAAAGCTAGTTTCCAGACTGGAGCAACTTTGGTTCAATCATGTGCCAAAGAAGGTTTTTAATGAGTAGTATGGAGTGATTTTAAGCTATGGTATCCTAATTGGGAAGTTAATATTCTAAGGTTCACATCCTCACTAATGTTTCATTAGTTACTGATTACTCTCAATTAGAGCATCTCCAAACCCATGTTCATGGAGGATGAACTTTTAACTCATAATATGACTTGAATTGCTTCTTTCTTGTAACAGGATCCGCTACCTTCTTCTTGCAAGAATGCTACGGTTAATAAGGATCCTTATGCACGTCCAACGCTACCGAGCCTTTGTAGCTACTTTCCTAACCCTCATACCAAGTTTGATGCCATACCTTGGGACCATATTCTGTATCCTATGCTTTTATTGTTCCCTGGGTGTACAGGTAAATTGGATACTTTCCTCAACCATTTGCCAATGACATTGTTGCTCAGTATATGAATATATTGTAAATGCTTCTTTCAACTGTTCTGTTTCATTGCTAGTGTTTAAGGTTGTCTTTAACTTCTTTGTTTAGGTTAATGGTTATGACCTGTGATTTTCACTCATCTTAGTGTTTTATTAAAATGGACACTTACCCTTCCAGTTTTTATTTTTATTTTTTATGCTCGGCACTTCCCCTTCCAGTTGCTACAACAATATTTGACGAACTTTTGGTTTGTAGATTTTTGGAGGGATTGTCAATGCTGGGAATGCCAAATTGGAGGGAACAGATCTTGCTGAGAATGAGTATCCTTATCTATTGATGAACTCATTTTTCAACTCATTAACTTTTTATTTATTAGCTGATTCTTAAATACTACAGTAGCATTTTTTTCCTGGGATCCTGCCTATTGATTTGATATTGCTTCCGGAAGGTTTCATCATTATTTTTGTTAGTTACTTTCTTAACTAAGCTAGCTATCTACTTTTTAATTTCAATGACTACCCAAATGGGATGGTTACTCTTTTCAACTTGCTAGTAATGGGAAATTGGCAAATTTGGATGCAGGTACTTTTCTATCACAGTTATACGATATTTTTGTACAGATTTCCAGTCAGTGATATTATTAGATTTAGTGCATAAAGAGGAACATGCTAACCATATCTGTTCTTTCGTAAATATGTTTAAATAATTGGCTAGTAGCCAAAACATCATTTTGTTTTGCATATATTTCCTTTTTTCTATTTTTATGCACGGGAGCACTAATCATCTGCAGTTCACCATTTCAGAGCTACAAAGATCTGACTGGAACTTCATGGTCTCTTGCATATTTTGTCAGCTTCTACCTTTTAACTGTTTTGCTGCTTTTGAACTTGGTAAGTTTCAATTAATTCTTCAATTTTATCTTTACCTTGTCCATCATTCCCTGTTGATACAATGCTTGTCATATCTGCCCTTATTTTTCCCCCATTACTTGGACCGCCAGATTTTATGTTCGTTTAGTGGTATGCTTGTCATACTGTACTTTTTTTATTCTGTAGTTTTTGCCAGGGAAATAACTACCCACAAAACTCTGTTGCTCCTGCAATTTCAGGTCATGGCTTTTGTCTTGGAGGCATTTTTCGCTGAAATGGAAATTGAGGAATCAGAAAAGTGCAGCGGAAGAGACAAAGAAAAGGTAATCATGTTATCTGGATCTGGCACTGCATAAAGAGAAGTCCACATGTAAACACAATGAATTGAACCATATGGGAGGGTGGTTCTTAGCAAAGCCATGACAGGATCATAACCTAGGATTTGGACCTTGTTCGTTATTGGAATAGGGCTTTTCAACACCATAAGATTTTAGCTTGTGACCCCATGCACATCTTGGCTGAAACTTAAGGGCCCCTTAGACTTTTTTTTTTTTTTTTTAAAAAAAGAAAAAAAGAAAAAAGGAATGGGAATGGGAATGGGGATGAGATTCTCATTTCATAGCCATTCATGTGACCAAAAGGTTTTGATACGTACATGATGAATTGGAATCTCATTCCTATTCATTAACAAAGATTCTTATCCAGACGTTATCTTAAATCATTTATGTTAAAGTTATTCTGGCTTTTGTTGAATTTATAGGTTGCAGTTTCTAATTACCATAATGTTAAATATGTTACTTGGGTCATTTATTTTGTATCTACTTTATTATGAATCCAACACAATGTTGTATTTTTAAAATATAGGAAGAAGGAAGGGGAGGACGCCGATATGTACAGTACCGGTACGTATCTTTATGGAGTTAACATGGTTCTTAAAACTTATTTTCTATACATTTTGCATGGTAACAACGTTTTAAAGTCCACTTCTGTTTGGTGCAGTACAAAAACACGGAGTCAAAGAGTTGATCTCCTTCTCCATCACATGTTGAGTTCAGAGTTGGATAAAACAGAGTGCTCCAGTCCATAAAGACTGTTTCATTTGGTTTCACAACTCTTTTGCAATTGTGCACTTCTGAACAGGGAGAAGAAATGGGTGTGCAAAGCAAAAATTGAAGACTTTTCACTCTCAGGCTTTGGTGCAAAGCAAAAAATGGTTAAAGTTAGTCTCTCCAAAGAGAATTTATGTGATTGCGTGCATCTCCACACAAGATACCAATTGTTTGCTTTTCAAGTTTTTTGTGCAGTCTTACTAGTTTGTTGCTATTATTGTTTTCATTTGCAAGTGGAAGAGAGGTGTGTTTATTCTACGTTTTAGATCATACTATAATCACCCCTTCATTGTTCTCACAACATAATTGAATACAAGTAGCAATTAAAATTGCTATTCTGATGAATCAATTGTATACTATTTTCTTGTTTTTTTGCTACCAATAAGTGGTATTTTGTCGCGAATATCATCGAAAATAAGCAACTCTTGGTTCTTGTTTAAACCCAAAGAGCAAATGGGAGCAGCTTCAATGCATAAGACACAAGTGAACCACTATTCAAGCAAGACATAATTAACAAAAGTAAATTGATATCAAGAAAACTGCATTGGAAATCAATTAGATGTATCAAGGGATTATCTAAATGAGTCCAAAATGTAGATGTTTTTTTTGTTTGTTTGCTTTGTTTGGTGCCCTGATATGAACGCTATGGGCTATATAGCTACATCTAGAATCCAAAACACTAAATATGTGCTAATTAATGATCTCTTTTTTCTCAACAGTCTAACCAGTTCCATCAAAATTTATATAGCAACACTTCAGGCTTCACCACCTCCACTGCCTTCTTATTCACTACTACGGCCACGCATATCATATCATGCTGCAATTCGAAACTGCTCACAGTCCGTTGATCCGTTTTTGGTGAAATAGGTTACCAGCATATTCATCATCTTAGCTACTGTTGACCTAAATTCATTCGTGCACTTTGCATCACCTGCACTGCCTTGGTTTTCCCCTTTCACAACAGACCCTACCCTTGCACCTTCCGTGTATGCTTTACATGCTCTCAGAATATCACATGCACAATTGCGGAAGTGTCCAGCAACAAACTCTTCAAAATGCTGCAACCAGACATTACTAGTTAGAAAATAAGGTTATAAGACAAAGTAAATGGGGAATATCAATCACCAGCTGGAGTGAGTTGAGAGTTCCTAGAAAAGAAACGAGAAAACAATTGGTAGTTAACTCTAGAGAATCAATTTCATTTGATCTTTCTGCTGTGATTCGACAGCATTCTAGCATAAAAATTCCAGTCACAACAAAAAAGGGTTTGTGCAGCACTGAAGTGAGCTGATAGGGTACATCAAGTACTTAATTATTCACTTTCAGAAATGTTTGAAGGGAGCTGAGCATGATCAAGACTAAACTCGATATTACAACCAAAATCTTGATAGCAGAATTTAATTAAGCTTCAATGCACCAGAAAAAAAATGTAAATAGCCAATCAAAATAGTTGATGTTGTCATACCTTTGGTGGCTTCCTGATTGTATAAATCATTGTCTTGAGGGATAAAACAAATGCATCCTCGCTGTACTTATTTGATCTCGTGTCCCCTTCCGCCCCAGAATATGTTTTTTCATATCCAGGCTCATTGTAAAAGGGCTCCGCATTCAGGATCAGAGCTTGTATGGAGACTAAAACTTGGAGCATGGTCGACTTCCCTGGTATCCACATTTCAGTCTGCTTACCGGACCAGGTGCCCAAAAGACTAAGGCAAACTTTCCCACATTCATACAAATTTGGGTTCAGACGAAGGCCACCTGAATAATAGTACACCATCTGATAAAACATTTTCAAATTCTATTAGGTCGTGTTTAGGAACTTGAATTTAATTTGAATTTCATCATTTGAAATTTGAGATTTGAATTGTGGTATTTCAAATAGAAATATAATGTTTGGGAAATAAGAGTAGTCAATTGAAATCCCATGTTGTAGGGATGTTTTCAATACTAATGGATTTGAGCAAGATCCAAATACAAATCCAAATTCTTTGAGTATTCAAATGTTGGATTTGGCTCAAATCTAAAATTTCAAATGAAATCGGAAAATCCAGACAGAGCATTAGTTGCAACGCAAGAATATTATAACTTTAAAACCAGAGCAATGCCACAAAATACATACTGGTGGTGCATCGGGATAGTTGGTAGGGAAGAGACAATCAAAGACAAAAAGGCCATCATGGTAAGGAGTGCCTTGTGGTCCAATAATGACAGCCCTCAATAGTTCCATCCTAGATTCATAAACTCTCACAAAAATCGTATCTGTAAAAGCAATATCAGGGAGAATACAAATTAATTAAACATACTAAAATCCTTATCTTTGAAAGAAATGTTTAAGTTCAAAATGACAAGCTGCAGAAAGTGAAATATTCCTACTCTATCTTTATTATGCTTAACCCTTTCAATTATAAAGCTGTGCTCAGTGCTTTGGTGAATAAATTTCCAAACTTTGAAGCATGCTCCTTGGTGATACATCTTTAAGCCACTTAAGTCTTTAAGAAAATAAAATACTCAATTCCTTCCAAAATGAGTGCCCACTTCCCTTTTTTGAGAGTGTCCAAGTGTTGGATACGTATCAGACACGGGTACGTTGAGATGATGAAAGTGTCCGTGCATAAGTGTTTAAGTATAAGCTTCTGTGTAGTTGAGCATATTTACTAAAACGTAAGATAAATATTTATTCCCTTACCACAACTTTCATGCCAGCCAAATTTATACTCCATTTAGTTTATTTAAAACAAAGCATATGACTTTCAAATACTTATATCTTCACTAGGCTCTTGATATCGGTATATAAACTAAGCATTATAGACCACACACAAAAAAAACGTCAGAGCTCACCTGGTAAGTTTTTCTCTAGAATCTTCCACTCATCCTGGATTCTCTTTGCCCAATTCTTCGGTGGCTATCATGAAAAAAAAAAACATGATAAGACACCTCCACAAAGAAATGCATACAGATGCACAACCCAAATTCCGACACAAAGAACAATAATTTTTTTTTTTAAAAAAAAAAAAAAAAAAAACCTGCTCATCTGAAAATCCCATGCGGCTATAATGATGGTCTGAAAAATCTTCCACAGTGTCAAATGGTTTAAAAGGTTGAGAGTTCTGCATAACTCCATTTTCCCCAACATCTGCTTTCACATCAGATTGCAACCCTACAGAAGTTGATGCACTGCTTGCTGAAGCTGATAAACTGCTAGCCAGAACAGATGAACTACTTGCAGTGCTTACAGGAACTGAGGAACTACTTTCTGCAAGATCCCCAAAACTTGAAGTGCTTGTAGCAGCTGGATTGTTGTCAGCTGGAGCAGGGCCCTTCAACCAAGGGAGTGATACCTCTACTCCAGTAGGCAAATCCACATTATCAAACTGGGCTTGCATTTTCGAATAGTTATCTTCATACATGAAATCATCATCGTCGTCATCATAATAATCTGAAACATATTCATCGTCTTCATCAAGATCATCACAGACATCATCAGCATCTTCAGTGTTGTCGTGATATGACAAATCAGAATTGGAGCTATTGACATTATTAATGGATTCTGAAGTTGAATTTTTAAGAGGATCTACGCTGCCTACTGACCCCTCAATGCTGTCAGAATTCCCCAAATGACTGGCCGGAGCATCCTAAACAAACAAGGACGGAATTTCAAATTATCAGAAAGGTGTTAATAGAAGCATAAGATTAATCCAAAATTACATTTATGTTTTAATTATCAAACAGGGAGAACTAGAAAAAACACTTGTACTTGCATAAGATAACAAAATTAATCCAAAAATCTAGGGCGCACATAGTAAATAAAACACAGATTTATTGCTTGAAGCATGAATATAGATAGTTCATAACTTATTATCTAAATTAAGTTTGCAACTACGACAGTTAAGGTAAACGAGGTTAATGCTTTACTAGAAGTTCATCTTCATCAGAATATAGTAGGACTCTAACTGATATGGTATAAAGATAAGATACACTTCAAAAGGCACCAGTATATCAAATCAATACCACCTTTATCAAACAATTATCGTTGCCACTGTTAAGCTTCAATCTAATCACACCAAAGATATATGGTTCAAAAATAGATAAATAAATAAAAACTATCTTGTTCCTCTAAGACATCAATTACTCCGTTACTTTTAAAAGGAATGTAATGTTATGACAACCTCCGGTTAGGGTGACATCATCACATGGCCAAATAGGTGCTGACATTTGAAGAATTTACCGATGAACAATCAAATAAATTAAAAAAAAAAAACGAAGACAGACATTTAAGTCAAATCTGAAAACAGGCTGATGATGAAAATTCATGAGTTAGAAGATACATTCCAGATTTCTGACAAACCCACATCACCTTATGAGTAATATGTTCAACATTGGTAAGCAAACAATTGGGGAGGTTAAGGTAAACTCGCTCAAGATGTATTTTGGCACCATAACGGAAGCATATGATAACACTAACTCAAAATTCCAACAGAGTCGAGTAAGGAAAACAGTAGGTGGTACCACTAATTAACTAGACAATTACTAGCCTGAATAAATCTAATTAAAAGCACAAGCAAGCATCCTTCCGGCCTTAGGTACTACAACATAGTAAAACTTATTCAATGTGTTCTACAACAAATTGTAGATTGGCAAAAGATATCACGATCTTGGTTCAAGAATCTTATTTATGGCTCCAAATACGACGACTTAGAATACTCACGGACATTCACACAAGTACATGATTTCACCAATCCACCAACATTCCTTGTATAGCCTCCAACTTATCCTAACTTTATATTATAATCTAAAATAACAGTCAAAAGAAATTGAATTTGGGATCAAACTTCTGCAACAATTCATGATACGTTGCTGCCATGAGCCCTATAACCAGAAAAGTAGCTACTGATGAATCAGAGTAGGCAGCAATATCATTTGTTAAATGTCACGACCAAATAAAACATAATTGAAGAACACAGTACACAATCCAAACATACTCTTGTATAAATTTTCTCATTTTCTCCTGAAATAAAGATACAATATTTGGCCATTATTTCCCACAATTTTCTTAACAAGCAAAGAGAGAGCGTAAGACCTAAAAGGTCACACTTGCATGCCAATTCTTTACTCGGCTGACCATGATCACTCAACCAAAATAGAAAACCAGTAACTGAAAAACCCTAATTTAACAACTCACGATCATAAACTAAAATCAAAACAAACCCAGTAACATGATCAGGCAACCAAAACAGACCCACCAACTAAAAAATTCAATTGCAACAAAAATAATAATAAATGCATATTTTTTCGACGATCAAACGAAAAACAACTGCAATTACCTCGGGTTTCTTGAGTTTTTCAGCGGTCGAAGCGCCAGGCCCTTCAGAGGACAAGTCTTCCATCTCAAGATCCATAGTGATCCCCAATAATCTAGAGAGAGAAACAAAATAGACCCACCCACAAAAACGTTAAAGATAAACTGTACGGTAATGCTGATAAGAAAAAAGAAAGGAACAGACGAGTCATGCAAAAAATCCTCCAATGGAGGCGAAGAAAATTAAAGGGTCGTCGTCAACAGAACAAAACAAAACAAAACCTCTTTGTTTTCTTCTGAAACTGTGCAACACAAACAACGCAGAGAACACCCAAACAGAGGACTTTGTACTGTGTTTTTCTTTTTAGGGTGATAATCGTCCAATTCGCGCCTTATTAGGCAATTTTGCTATCTTGCGCATGGGGATGAACGTTAACCACTATAACTCTCTGCATCAGCTTCTGACAATTATGACACGTGGATCGATATGATTTGCCGGTGATGATCAGATTTCGCTAGCGGCCGGTGAGAGTTGTGTGTAGTTTGTGTTACGGTGGAGAGAGTTATAACTCATGAGTTACTGGAATTTGTGTGAAACTCTTGTGGAGACTGACTATATAACTGATCTCGTAGTCGGGGTTCAATCTTGGCCGTTGAATTGTTTGACTCTCTCTTCTCTAATGGATGATGAAGATTTTTAAATTTGATATTCGTCTTTATTATTAGAGTTTTGAATATTCTTTTTTGACCCAATCTATGGTATTTATGATTTTATCATCTATTACTCATCGTAAATTATTATTTTTTTATTTATTAAAGTGATCAAATAATTTCACATCACTAAATACCAAGGATAAACACCTATTTAATGTCTTAATGTTAGACGTTTAGCTGATTGCCATCTAGTTTTGATAATAAGTTACCGAATAATCTACAAATAATTGGAATAATGTTAAACGAGTACAAAAAGCATGATGGAGTTGTTGATAATCCACTAGATGCCTAATTGAATAGTGGAGCGAAGTTGACAAAAGCATATGGACAAGCCTAACATACTTTAAATGGTTCAAGTTCTGCAGGCTGCATGGGAGGACATCATTGTATTCAGTTTGATTATGTGAGTTGATGCTAAGGAGTCTCAAATGATGAAATTGTTGTCAATCTAAATAGTATTTTGATATTAACATTTTACAAGTGCTTGAATCGACACTGTTTGAACAAAAGTTTCCATTGTCGCAGGTCTGTAAATAAAGCGTGTCTGACGTTATTTTATCGAGTTCCAACCGGGCCCAATTTAGTCCGGATCAAAACTCAGGTTCCCAAGTTAGGCCAAGGCCAAGCTGTTCCGCACCGCGCAAGATTATCGGAAACAGAAAGAAGCGCGAAACTAAAACAACTCCCGCTCAAAATTGACGCGCAAACTTAAAAAAACTTCCCGTTAATGATTCACGCGCAAACCCAACTGCTCCGCTTTATAATCAACGATTCGATTCTCTCACCACAACTCCATCATCTCCTTCTCGCTTGCCCTAAACCCATTGCTCGCTATCTGTTCGTGAAAATTTCCAGAGAAAACCCTAAACCCTACCAGTCATGTTGAGTCCAGTCGGTCCCGGAAAGTTCTACGGCAGCAGCCTCCCGCGCCCACGCTACTATACCAACGTGGCGCTCAACGGCGAGCGCGTGGATCCGCCGTTGCCCGTCCTCGACCCCCTGCTCTCCTGGGCCGACGAGGCTCACTGGGCGATGGGCGGCCGCAGCTTCGACCGCCTCCGCCTCCAGGGGCGGATCGAGGGCAACGTGAACAAGCTTCGCGTCGAACGCGAGAAAATCGCTGAGAAAAAGCAACAGAGTCCCTTTGTTTCCGCCGAATCACCCGCGTTCGATGACGACAGCAAAACCAAATCTGACGTGAAGAGTAAAAGAGCCGCCTCGGTATCTCCGCCGCCGGCTCCGGTCGCGGTAAAGCGTAGGCGATTTGTGACTCTTTTCGACGAGGATGAAATCGAGGAGAAAGAGGTCGCTGAGAAAGGAAATGACGGTGCTGGAAATCGCCGGGATTTGATGAAGACAGTCAGAAATCTGGCGGACGATTTTGATCAGGTGGCTTCGGAGAACTCGGTTGTGGAGATTGAGAAGACCAATGGATCTAGCTCGTTGAAGGTCTCGAGCCCAATGCTGACGCGTAGCCGGAAATCAGAGCCTGAACTTGCTGTGAAAGTTGTGGAGAAGGTAAAAGGGAAGAATTTGAAATCTGGGAAGGGGAAGCTTGGTGGGTTAAAAATTGCATCTCCCAGAAGTTCAATCAGATCTTCACCCAGATTGGCGAAGCTTGTATCCAGCTAGATTTGTCCTGTGATGATGTGATGGCTCTGTGTTGTTTTTGACTGAGCCTGAGTATTACAGGAGGGTTTATTTTCTTTCTTGCTAGTTGCTAGGTGTTTGATTGCAGAACATGGAAAATTATGAACTTTTTTTTTTGTAAAGGATCTAGAATTTTATCTTACCCAGATTATATGAAGTCAACAGCTAAATTTGTGTACACTCTGTTTTGATGATTTTTATCATCTTGGTTTGGTTATGGATGTGCTATATAAAATTACTATATTGGTTAGATTCTGCAAATTCTGAATATTTTTCAGCACAAAATTCTTGATTTGGTGGTTCATAGTGATGGTTATGTGGAAACTGTAACATTCATGCAGTAATGTTGAAAAGTAACTTGCTTTGCTTCTCAGATCTCAAAGCTGTGTTTGGGCAAAATAGATGTGAACCACCTTTTTTCTCTTTTAATTTGCACAAACCCAGAAAATTGAAGGACACAGCCAAATTGTGTTTTGAACAATGATTGTAATGAAGAAATGCAAAGGAAATGTTGTACAAGAAAGATTATCAAACTGAAATCATTTTATAATTGAAAGAATGAATGGAACTCTTCAATTTCAATACAGCAGAAAAGAAACCAAATCGTAAGCTGCGGCAACGACTTTGTTGCTGATAATAAATACAGTATATATATTTTGTATCAATGCAGTAGTATGGTGCTCTATACTAATCTGAACTACATTGCCTGTAAACTAAAACTCTCTTTGAACAATCCCAAACCCATAAAATATTTTCTTTTTGTAATTTTTTGAGAAGATGTACCTTACTGTCTTTGCAGGCACAATCTTTTCAAATGCTCCTCTTGTAAAGTCAGTCCATTCACTTTAGCCAACCTGCACGATTGTTGTGTAAGTAGTTTGTATCCCGGTGACCCTTTCCATGGGACGAACCCAAAATCATCGTTGTACTCTTCCATTCCTCCAGCAAATAACTGCCAGACTAAAGAACCTGCACCAGCCCGGCTTTTCCTTGCAGAACGGTAGCAGATATCATAAACAGTTTTGTCAAACCTATCTCTTTGAGATTGATCGAAGTTCTCATTCAGGTTTGAATATCCAAATTCAGTGAATAAAACAGGTTTCCCCATTTCGTCACCATCTTCAATGTGAGAAAGCATCCACTTTGTCACAAATCTCAGTTTGTCTTCAAAATTTTGATCATGAAACCTACAAAAATGTAAACCATTAATCAACATCTAGCCTTCTGAGCATTGGGGTATGTAAACAAACAGTTGTAGTTCTTGACAAGTTGACATCATGTAAAGTCACAATCACTGAATACTTACCAGTGATCCGGGTAGATATGAACAGAAGCAAAATCCACGTCCGGGACCATAGAGTCACGAATAAAATCTGATCCAAGTTTTGATGCCCACTGTTCAGGGTTCACAGTCAGCCGTTTGGGGTTCTTGGGACCATAAAATCCTTCATGCCCTACCGTCACTAGATGTCTCTTGTCAATTGATTTCACAAAAGCTGACATTTCTTTTATCCAATCCTGAAATTCTTTGTATGAGTTCTAACACAAACATCAATTTATAACCATAATTAACCTCCCATCCCCAACGCATGTTCAAACACAAATGTGATCAATGATGTATTCCAAATTAAATTATCTGTGTAACTTTGAAAATTTGAGGTTGTGAAAAATTCCACACTCCTTCACAGTGCTAATAGTACCAATTACAAGAGCCAAATCTTAACATTTTGCAACAGCAGTTAAACCTAATTAAGGGAATCAAGGGTTTCAAATAAATAAATAAAGGGAATCAAGGGTTTCAAATAAATAAATAAAGGGAATCAAGGGTTTCAAATAAATAAATAAAGGGAATCAAGGTGCATGAAATATGAATTATTCAGAAGTTGGAAGTTTAAATTGTATTGGCTAATAGTCCTTTTTAATCGATATTTATGAAGTATATACAACTTGAAACTTACATTGAGAGTGTCGCCTGAAGGATCAGTCATGCAACGGGGTTCATTTATCAACTCCCATCCAAAGATGATTGGATCATGTCTATATTCAATACCAGTTATAGTGTTCTTCCTTGTCAGCACAGTCTGGAAAAAGAAAATACATTAGAATTGGCAACCCGTATCTCGGATAAATTTTGAACAATAACCATATAACTATTATAGGGCGGAAGAAAGCATTCTTGGTAGTTTATCTTGCCTCACCCAAAAGTTGGGACGAGGCTTACGCCTCCTTGAATTATGCAGACAACTAATATGGCACCTATAAATTGTTGTGACAAAAAAGTTTCTTTGAGTTGTTCTAGACTCAAGAAATCTCATAGAGAGGATAATAACCTCCAGCACACTTAGAGAACAGGATAGGAGAAGCCAAGTGACTAAGTGTTCCTTTGCTTATGTACCTCTGCTACCAAATAAAGATGTATACCAACAAATGCAACATTACACGTCACATCTAGGTTGGCAAAAGACTGTCTTTTACTTATATCGAGTAGCATTTAAAAATGTACATAGTCGGCACAGTTCCTTTTCTTCCCTCATCTTGATTTTGTTTTCCTAGTGGGATTCTAGCTGGACTTGTGGCATGACTAGTTCTTCAAATTTTCAAGACATTTTTGTAATTGCTTATTCTGAACTTTCCAACATGTCTAATAGAGATGTGAAGCACACTCTGCATGAATGAAAGCTTGGGACTTATTTTACAGTAAAGGTGGGTCTATCTCTGTGTCTTGCTGTGGTTAAAGCCTAGAGCTACACTCTCCCAAGTGGTAAGAATCACATCTGTTGGCAGACAGTTAAGCTGTTTCTAGGATGCTTCGTGTATTGTTAACAATAGTTCAAATTATGTGATTACTATGGTTTATATGAAGGAAGAAATTACAACAAAATATATAGGGCCTCTAACGGAAAAAAAAAAACATGGGGACTTAGGGGAACAATAATATGAAATTTTCAACAACACCCACACTACCAGAATCCTACGACCCGATCTCTCCTTTGAAATATATAAGGAAAAGAAGAAGAGTGTTAACAACAAAGAAGAAAAAAAAAAGGCTGAAAACAGATTTCATTATTCTGATTAAGGAGAAAAATTAAACTTTTCTCAATGAAACTTCCTGAAGCATAGGTTGAGTTGAACAAGAAAACCCAGCTGAAGCATAGGAGAAAAATTCAGCTTTTTAACGATTTATAGTGGAAGGAAATATTTAGTAAAGTAGATAAATAGATACCTTGATATAATTCTTAAAATAGCTGCGGGTGGATGGATCATAGAAGAAAGAATCATTGGAAGAGCTCAAACCAACGCCTTCTTGCCAAGCCCAATTGACATATTGGGTCTTCCCACCATATGCTTGCAAGTTATTAACCAAAGCAAGAAGCAACCTCACTCCATGTCGTCTTGCTTCTGCAATAACATGATCCAAAGCCTGCCACACAATCAGTTGTTAAAAGAAAAAGAGAGCAAATGAAGAAACATTTCAGCACCTCATAATCCGTATATCATGTTCACAACGCATAGCCTTCAGTGTGATCAATCACAAAAGAGAAAAAGGCCTAAACTGCTTATGAAAAATCCAAAGAGCTGATCACATATCCTTTCTCTTCAAGGCATGCAATCATCTCATTGTTAGTATATTTTGCAATCACATGTCTGTTTCCGACATCTTTGCACAGCAACAACAAATTTAATGATATCAAAACAACCACCACAATTTATGACTGTTGTTGTTTGTCTTGACAGGCACAATAAGTCCAATGACCATGAAACCAACTTATGATACACTGTTTGTTCATTTTCACAGCAGGAGTCTCCAAAAAGGACACATGTATCTTAATTCAAGCACCTACACGCGTGCCAAATTTATTGCAGTAGTAATTGAATCCTTGCTTTTACTCAATATTATCATTTCAACAAATAACACTACAGTAGATGAATTGATGACCTCTTCAATCAAAACCAAATTTCAGGTACAAAACTAGAATAGAGAGGAAAAAAACAACCCCAAAAGGCAGAAAAAACAACCAATCCCAACATTTTTATTGGATTTGATGCAGAAATTGAACAGTCAAGTAGTTTATATAGGATTCAAGTGAAGAAGAAGAAGAATGCAAATTGAAAATCTGAGAGTACCTTGAAGACTCTTTCATCAAACTGACCAGGGGAAATCTGGAGGGCATTGTAACCACCATCATTGAAGGCCCAAGTTCTACAAACAGAGAGCCCCATCTTGGCACCAGCTTGCAGCATTGCACTGACCCGTGGTTTCTTGTACGCATCCACAGCATGATCCATTAACCAGTAAG